>CAUYQV010013771.1:0-48434 GCA_963574575.1 Galagoides demidoff
ATATATATATATAAATAATAATGTCTAATTCTCACACAAACTGGATTTAATTTTGATTAATGTATATTACTTAAACATCAATTTTTAATCCAACATGTCAATATGTTGTTTATCATATTGCATCCTTATTCATCAGTGAAATATGTCTGTAATTTCCCCTTTATAATAATATATTTTTTCTAATTTTAGTATCAGGGGTATCCAGACTAAGTAGAATGATTTTGAAGTATTTCTGTTTTTAATGTCTATAAGACTTGGCATGATCTGGTTATTTTTTTAGAAATTATTTTTTACTTTTGTCTATACATATTAGTCGTCTTTTTTTTAGACTTTGGTAAAAACATAACAAGGAAAAAAAATTTTGTTTGCTATTTGTATTTTGTCTTGTATATTCTGTAACAAACAAGTAGTAAATGATTGTGTATTCAAAAAAAAAGAAAAGAAAATAGTGACTAATTCTCATATAAATTGTATTTAAATCTGACCAAAGTACATTACTTAAACATTAATTTTTAATTTAACATGTTAATATGTTGTTTATCATATTGCATCCTCATTTATAAGTGAAATATGTTTGTAATTTCCCTTTTACACTAATACAGTTTCTCTAATTTTAATATCAGGTGTATCCAGATTAAGTAGAATGATTTTGAAGTATTGCTTTTTCTATTTTCTATAAGATTTGGTATGATCTGTTTTTTTGAAATTATCTTTTATTTATAAATATTAGTTGTCTTTTTTTTGAGACTTTGGAAAAAAACAAAATAAGAAGTTAACTGATCAAAGTATTCTATAATAGACATACTTCTATCTTACAATGGGAATGTTACTTTCTTTGCATTATTACTATTATTATTGCTTAATAATTCATTGTAGCAATCGTCTGATTTCTTTTCTGAATGTATATATCGTCTTTCATTCTTTATGAGGTTTTTGTTCTCAGTCCTTATGTTAAATATTATTATTGTCATTAAATTTAGCCTTTTAATTCTGTGAAGGCAAAAGTGGAAACCCAATATATACATGTATATGTAAGAAAAATTTAAAAAAAATTAAAAAAATGTAAAATGAATAACCATAATTCCACAATGATAGAAATGAATAAGTAAGCAAGAGGAGAGGAGGAATGGGGAGAAGTTAAGGGGTACAAAAATAGTTAGAAGGAATAAGTTCCAGGACTTAGTAGCAGAGTAGAGAATTATAATTAGCAATAATTTCTTGTGTATATCATTATAATTTGAAGAATTGTAATGTTTCTAACGCAAGGAAAAGATGAATGTTTGAGGTGATGAGTATTGCAATTACTGACTTGATCATTACACATTGTGCACAGGTATCAAAATACCACATGTACCCACAAAATATGTAACTATTATATATCAATAAGTACATAAACAAATGGAAGATAATATACGAATGTCGCATACAGAATAATACCCCCAAATGTGTGCAGATACTCTACCTTCAAGGAACTAGAGCCTCACTCTCTGCTCCTTAAATATGTGCCACGGATCAGGACTTCCTCCAAAAAAATACATTATGAAAGGTGGGAGGGGAAGAGGCTCTTGACAGGTAAAAAACCAGACAAACACTCCCTCAACCAGGTGATCGAGATTAATAGCAATGATCAGTCAGACTGATTATACATATCCTTAATGTGGTATGTTGATAAAAGCACTCACCTCTGTGGACTCCCTCTAAGGACTTCATGACTCTTGTTTAACCCTGAGAAAAACATTAAACCAATCTCAATGAGAGAGATTCTACAAATGCCTGGCCAGTATGCCTCTATACTCCCCAGGTTACCAAAAACAAAGAAAATCTAAAAGGCTGGCACAGTCTAGAGGAACCTAAGTAGAGAGGGTGACTAAATGTAATATGACATCCTAGTCAGGATTCTGGAACAGAAAAAAAGACATCAGGTAAAAGTTTAATTTGAATGAAGTATGGACTTTGGTTAACAATAATGTATTATATTGGTTCATTAATTGAGACAAGCGTGGCATATTTAATGTAAGACGTTAATCACGGGGAAAGTCAATGTGAGGTTTACAGCAGCGCCTTGCATCATCTTTTCTGTAAATCTAAAACCATTCTAAAATCTAAAATATTTTAAAATACGTTTTAAAAGAAAAGAGTATTTACAACTCTTTAGTTAAAAAAATCATACAATTAATAGATTTCTTGGGAAATAGGCTAGATCAAAAACAAAATTACAAATTATTTATAAAATTATGTAAAGGAGAACAGAAAAGCCAACTAATGTGAGAATGTAACATCCGGGAGATGGTATTGCCTGATGGTGGATCAGATTGCCTGAAGCTGTGTGATTCTGCAAAAGTTACTCAACCTATCTCTTCCTTAGTGCTCTCAGCAGTAAACTGGTAATGATGCCAGGACCTCCCCCTCGGATTCATGAAGATGATTAAATAGAGCACACACAAAATGCCTAGTCGTGGGGCACACAGCAAGTGTCCTGGAATGATTTCTATCTTATTTCTGTATTCTCCCCTCCTCCCTCTCACGTCCTACCTTATTATTCTCATTTTGTAAAATTCTCTATAATGTATTTCTTTCACTTTTGTTCACAAAAATGTAATAAAAAAAAAAACAAGCACCTGCTACAGGCAACAGCATTACAAATTCTCCATAACATTGTGTTGATTTAAAAGATCCACATACCTACAGTACAGGATGAATAACTTTACATTCAATTATAAATGAGAACATGAACCTGCCATTGTAACAATCACAACACTCGAGGCCTGGGGAATCAGAGATTGCATGAGGAAACTCTCCGGGGTGGTGGAATATTGTGATGTGATTGTGGGTTATAAGCACAAATGCATTATCAAAATATACCTAAAATCTGACTATTTTACTGTGTGGAAAGTACGCATGTATTTCAGTTAAAAACTGTATTATGTGCACTATCAACAAAATGACACTCTCCAGAATTAACAATATTTTTCTCATTTGTGTATAAAAACATGATCGTAGGCACATAGAGAGGAAAGTTTTCATAATCTTTATTTCACAATTACTGCTGCTGACATACTTTGTGACTTTCAACTTTTCTTCTAATGGTGAGTTTTCCTTTTTTAAACTCCCTAAATCTCATTTGTGTTTTTCAGAGACTTCTCCAGTTTATTTGAAAATATCTTTAGGTCAGTATTGTGGGGAAGATGGTAGCATTAAAATACGACACTTTTAGAAAATGTGAACACAAGACAGGATTCCTTTGGGAGATTAATTAAGACACAGCCACACACACTCAATATCCTACGCAGGCTGCCAGCGACTTAATCATGTTTCATTTTAGCTGCTTTGACTGTACATTTTCAGTAAAACAGTTTGCAAGTTACTGTAGCACACACTTTTTTTTTCTTTTTTAGTGGAAATTCAGTTATGCATGAACACCTGGAGCTTAATGGGATATAAAATTTACACTTGATTGTTCATATTCAAGAAAGGGCAAGAAAGCATCTTTGAGAAGATTCTTTTGAAATTCTGGTCTGGCGGGCAGTCCAATAATGCTGCTAGCTGGGGCGATGATAAAAATAGACTGCTGGGCAAGAGAGAATGAAAAGAAGCTGAGTCGAAATCACATTGTTTTATCTGGGACTTAGGCCCGGAACGAGGAAGGATGATTGAAAGTAGAGCGGGGTTGGTGTTCCATCTCATTAAGTTTAACTGCGGCCTAATTCTTGAGATTGATAAACCATATCTTCCTGAGGTCCTAAGAGAAAGGAACAAGCTTTGGGACCCAGTAAGTTTAGGCTTATTCTGAACTCTAGTTTTTATTAGTTATTTTTCATGAGAGAAGTGATGGCACTTTAATCTATAAAACCCAGTTTCATCCCCTACAAAACACTACAGTAACAGCACAAAGGATGACCTTGTAGGCACGTAAAGTAAGGAGGCAATATAGCTCAAGCACTCAATAGAGTGCTCGTAATAGATGACAATCATCAGAATGCTTTTTCATTTTAAAGTACTCACCAAAAAATAAACCACTCCACAAAAAAACAAACAAACAAGAAAAAAACTGGCTGTACATAATGAAAGTTCTCCGTGAAACATTTCAGACTGGAATTGGCTTGAGCCGTAGATCACATCCTAGGTTTCTTAACTCTAAATATATTACAAAATTTCATTCAAGGAGTGAAGAATATTCATTTAGCAAATATTTATTGACAGACCATGAAACATGAGCATTGATGGGCATGGAGGATGAACAAAATCTTTTTGGAATATAAAGTCCGTCGATTTATAGTAATAGACTGCAGAATACTTCACGGCCTACACGTTTTCCTTATTTCTTATCTCAAACTGGTGAGCATAAGAGGAAACTGGCCCTGGCCAAAGCGGAAGTGTTTGGGAATCATAGCATTGAAAATAAAACCCAGAACTACTACAGACAGTGCAGTGCCCCCGCATTTCACCGTGCAAGTTATCGGTGTGCGACCCCAAGGCTAGCGGCAGGTCAAACATCACCATCCGCTGCTTCCCTGGGCGTGTCTGTAATGGAAGCAACACAAATCTGACTTCACTGGGAATTGATGAGTCCATTCAGAAGAGAATCATAGGTAGGGCTGGTTCTAAGGGCAGTCATCAGAGCCTCCGCTCTGCTTTTCCCTTCTCCATACATTAGCTGCAGCATCGAGCAGGTAGCAGGATGGCTGCATTAGTACATTAGGGGTAATCCTTTCCCAGGGCTCTTTATTAGTGATCCTCTCAGGTCTCATGAACCAGCATTGGGTCACTGGGTCACACGATTACCTGGAAACTAGTCACTGAAAAAAAGAATCATTATTCATATTTGCCTATGGAAGTAAGGATGGTATCCGATTCCCCTGAAACACTCATCTGTCTTAATGAAAGGTATATCTCCCAACAAATTCAATATTTTTATATTCAGGAACAAAAAAAGATGGCAAATCACCTCAGTAAGTGGAGACCTGCTTACCCAACCTCCTCTATACATGCTCTAGTTACATTTATTTTTCAACGTTAATTACTGAGATACTATAGAATTAATTTTGGTTATGAAGGGCAGTTGATCAGCATTAGCGGTCAGACTTCTGAGAGAGGTTGAGGAAAGAGAAGCAGAGGGTCTAAAACCTGCTTCCAAATAAAATGCTACTTCCATGTCCACGGTTTGTGATAACAGACCGTGGGAATGAAAAGGAAAATTCCTTTTAAAAGAAAGAATGTAATCATGATGTGAGGTGTGGCAAGAGATGGGGTGGATAATTCCCTCAGTTTTTGTTTCTGTTGTTAATTTTTCTTCTGAAGCTTACTACCTGTGTTTCCAATGAAAGGCTGTTATCTTGGCAAGCGAGGGTAACTAAGAATGTTCTCCAAAGAAGATGAGTAAATTTTAGAAATGTGCCTATTACCCCTGGTGCAGTTTGACATTGGAAAGCCAGGGGGAAATTCTATGGCTTCTCCACGGCTGGGGTCAGGCAGAGTACGTCCCCCTCCCAGTCAACAGCAAGCCCCAGACACACACTTGTTGGCATTATCGATGGCGTCATCATTCTCAAAGCCAATAGTTTCTCCCGTGAGCCCCATGTCTGTCATTTAAAAAGAAGCAGCATTGCTATTCAAACGTAAGTTGCTGCTGGTGGCCATTATTTTTACAATCCTAGGTTAAAAACTGGCGAAACAAAGAGGTTATGAGATTTGATTCAGCTACAAAAAGAGCAACCCATTTCCACTGACTTCTAACAGTCAGTAGAATATTCCAAAGGCAACAAAGAAAGACAAAAATAAAAACTAACCCTGCTGTAACAAACTTTTTATCCCACGTTAAAGAAAGTTATTATCGTCTTAGGTTTAGGAAATGAGGAAGCTTGCTTCATAGCTTGTTCTATTTTTACCAGCTGTTAGTGAGGGCAGCACCATGACTCAACCTTTCTTTGTCACCATGGCACAGATCCCTGGGTTAGCGAATGGCTCCAATATGTGTTTTTCATTTCCTCTAGGATGGATTTGCCCACTGGCCGTGTAGTCGTGGTATCTACCGTTCTATGCACATCGCTCACCGTGGAGATGCTAAACCTCTAGTGCTTTCCAGCTACCAGTTTCCACCCAAACAGACAGCGGGACTTATTTGTGGTAGGATGGAGCTCATGAAAAGTGAGTATTCTGTCTCCCAGGTTCCACATATTCTCAATTCTTTTTAGGCTTTTATCAAAGGAAGAAGCAGCCTTCTCATTTTCATGGTTGACCTGTCTTCCCTCCCCTCTGTCCACAGTCTCCCCGTCTCCTTATCATTCTACCCTTCCTGCGCCTCCAGTCTCTCTTCCCCTCACTGGCTGTCGGTGATGTGTCCAGAGTGACCGTCTCTTCAGAGTGCCCATCTTTCAGTGATGTGTCCAGAGTGACCATCTCCTACACATAAGGAAGGAGAAGAGCGGCAACTGCGCCTTCGTTTCATGCTACTCTCTCCCAGCTGACTGCGCTCTCCTCCCCTTTGTAGTCAAAATTCTCCAGAATGTTGTCTGCAAGCATACACTCCGCTCCCTCCCTAAAGCTAACTTCTTTTATGATCCTTTCAAATTCTGGCTTCATCATCACTTGGGAATTCTGGACCTTGCACCAAAGGCAAAAAGAACGTAAGTTCATGGTATTTTTTGAAGGGACTTAAAAATGATACCTTACTTTTGGATGGAATTTAAAGATGATACATTCACAGAAAGGAGTGTCTGTAAGGAGTCTAAGAAAAAAAAAAAAAAAAAAAGGCCAAGACCAAGAATCCAACAGCAAGATTCCAGATCCAAAAACAATTCAGCAAGCAATCCGTTTCTGTCATTTTACCAGATAGATTTTAAAGATAACATCTTACAGTCAAATCAAGCAACAGACCTTTGGCTTTCTCATTGTCCTGGGAGGTGAGGTAGTATAAGTCATTTTCCCAAACACCTGTCATAAATGGCCACATTTTATTTTCTGGAAAATATAATCTTCTAGATCTTAGCATCTGTAAGCCCCTCCCTGCAAATAACTAGCCAGTCTGTATTTATTTGTAGATACTTATTTACCTAAGAAACAAAATTTCTAATTAGATATTTGCTGGTGTGTCACAGAAAATATATGTTTTGTATCATAGATGTTGTTGGCTTAAAAGATGTAGAATTTGATCGAAGTTATGTATCTATCTGGTATTAACTTAGAAATTTCACCAAATGGCAGTCTCTCAAAAGACATTATCCTGGTTATTAATATATAAACAGAGCAGTTGGTCCCTCCTCAAACAAGTTCTCTGGAATACAAACGTAGACCAAATTAAGGCTCAGCTGCTAATTCTACCTGCAGGATTTTCTGATGGCATGGGTTTTGCAAGCAGATAGACCAATTTTGGATCTTTGTTGTGTCACCCCCCAGCCGCGTCTACCAGGGCATTTCACTTCAGCGCTCGATCCCTCAATTTCCTCATGATCATATGGGAGACTCGTCCAGTTAGATTCTAAAAAGGGTTAATTTTAGAGGCGCCCACCAAATGTCTAGTTCTATCCTAAGGTAGATTCTGGCTCTAAGGAAATATGTAACCTAGAAACCAGGAAACCTGTGTTTTGTTCTTGTTTTTATCCCATGGCATGTCACAATTCAGTAATAACCAAACAATGCAACAATCTGAGTTGAGTTCTTATACATAACATAACATAATGAAATCTTCCTAATTATCATCCTACTAACCATCTCAGTGCTCATCAGGCTGGAATACTATTGATAGTAAAAATTAACACTGTTTAAGTAGAGTGTGGGGCAATGGGGCAGGAAACGGCACTGATAGAGCCCGACTTTGCCCTGTGGTATCTATTTGCTGTATAATTAAATCCGCCCAACACCCCTCATTAACATAGGTGTGAGTCTCCCATGTTATAATGAGCAAATTGAGAAAGTTTAAATAACTTGTCCTGGTAGATGCAGCTAGTAAGTGGCCCAACAAAGGTTTAAACTTTCATCTTTCTGACTGCAGTTAAAGCAGGAGATTATGCGATTCCTTGCTGGAAGGTTATGAGGGCCCCAAATGAGAGGACACATGTGAATTTGCAAAGCCTTATACCACCTGCCTAAGGAATGACAAATGTTATGCTAAATGGACACGAAAAAGTCCAATTTTACTCCCACCGTCCTAATCTCATACATATTTTTTCCAACATTCACCTTCTGATGGATTCAAAGTATTTAGAACTAGGAGAATGTGACTGAAGTGGTTTCAATGTCTCTGTACCTGGATGACTTCAGCACTAGAGTGTGGAATTCTGTCCCCAGTTCAAGTGTAAAATAAAAACAGTAAGAAAATCCAAACTCCTTTCTATTAGTAAACAGTCATATACAAGGCGAAGATGTGTCTCTCCTGAAATAGGCTTCAATTTCAATTATAAATTTTCAAATGTCCAAGCAGATGCAGTTATATATATGTATAGATTTATATATAATACATATATATTTATATATAATTATATATAGATGCAGATATATATATATATATATAATTTCCTTCTGTAATACCTTTCAATATAATAGATGTTTTTCCATTTTTAAGCTAAATGTTTTGCTTCATAACATCAGAGTGATTCAGTATAACATACACCGCTACCACCACTATACATCATTTATAATAAAAAACACAATTTAAAAAAACACCATCAAATCTTATTAGAAAGCAGTCTAGACCATAGTTATAGACCTCTTGCCCTATACAGCTTTTTATGAGAATATATGAAGTCACCCTTGCGTCCATAGCCAGCCACTGGCCTTCATTATAAGCTAAATGGCTGCTCCAAGAGCAGTTCCATGAATAGGGAAGTTTTAACTTGATAAGCTGAGGAGGGATCCAGACTGCTCAGATTTTAATGAAAGTTATGCAGAAAGATAACTGGCTGGAAGCACTGTTATTCATGGAATTATGGCTGGGTACACAGCATCCTCTCAAGCTATTGCAGTTGTTAGAGGCAATTTTCTAAGAAATTGTATTACTAGTGATTTTAAAAGAAATGGCAGTGAAAGGTAGCTTCCTGTTTCAATTTAGCAACTGGTACAGAGCTGAAAGGGAAGAATCAATGGAGCACAAACCAGACATGCCACTTGTGCTCCCTGGGCTTTCAGGTAGAGTTTCCAGTAATTGGCCATTCATTTTATTTTTTTCAAGTCAACAATGATCTCGCTTGCTTTAGGAGTGGCAGGCACACTTCTAAGCACTGTGGGTATATGGATAAAGGAAATAGAAAACTTCTTCTCCTCACGGCACTCACACTCTAATGGAGGAAGACCACAACATAAATAGAATAAATAAGTAAATTATGTAGTGGGTTTCTGTGTGATAAATGAACTGGAGAAAAATAAAGCAGAGAGCACAGTTGGTGGTAGTGGTGGGCGGGGTCACCATTGCAAATTTTAAGTTGGGTACTGTGTGAAAACCATTCTCAAAATAGTCTCATGACTAATATATTCCCTGCATAAAAAGGGGCATTGTGAAAAGGTAGTGGTAAATTGCCTCTCAAGGAATAAATTCAGGGATGGCTTTAAATGCAACCAGGGCAGAAGTGGAGGAAACACTGGCTCTTAGGATAGCATTTCTCAAAGTGTGGATCAGAGCGATGCCACAGTCATCTGAGATGTTTATTAAAAGGCAGACCCTCCAGCATGGGTCCTGGAAATGAGTCATATGTCAAGCTTCTTGGATGATTCTGAAGAATTCTTGCATTTGGGTCTCAAATATTTTTTTGCCTGTTTCCTCTCTGAGTCCACTGTGTAATGGAAAGCTCTGAGAAGATAGCTCCACGCCTCAGATGGGTCTGATCAGATCAGGGCGACCAGATACGCGAACGGGTTAACAGAAGAGCACAGGAAAAGCTGGGGGTCATCTAAAGGATTTAATTTCGGTGTTGGGGAAGAAGCTGAGGAAATTGTTGATCTTTTCCCCCTCATATCTGGGGCTTGTGAAAATAACTGACACCTGCACAAGCCTTGAGTATGCTTGGCTCAAGTCAGTTGTTACTAGGTGGTCTCAAGGGAGTTCTAACACTGGCCGATGATTGCTCTGTGTAACACTTTTTTGGTCATAGTTGTAGGGACTCCAAGGCATTAACACAAACACTCTCATTTAATTATCTATTTAATAAAAGTGAATGAGACCTGTGCCGTGCAAGTGTTCAGAATCTAGAGGAAGAGATAGAGATGTCTGTGGATGGATTCCATACAATGTAATCGAGGTGTGTGTACTACATGCTTTAAAGCAAGGGGATGACATCACTAACTCTGCCAAAGGTTTTGGAGAAATATTTCACACACACACAAAGATGACACTTGGCTTACCACTTAAAGAAGGAGTTAGACTTTGACACACAGAGGAAAAGGTCAGAGTGTTCACAGCAGATGTAATGGTAAGTATAGACACGCTAATGCCAAGGGCAGAACTTTTGCTCACATTACAACCAGGGTTCTGCAAAAACTACCTGGCTTCTTAGTTTTCTCTAACAAATTAATGACCTAGAGGCCACTGGACAATGAAGGAATGACCAAAAACTATTGCCAATTAACAGAATGATTATTTTCCTCTAAATTGTTCTTAAATTTTTAAAACAGCCTCTAGTGGATAAATAATCAAAAATTCCAAGTTCAATTTAATGGCTGAGACATTTCTTCCCTCCCTGCTTCTCAAGAATACCCCTCAACTTCTGGTTTCACTGCTCTCTCTACTCCTGAACCCTTCCCCTAAAGTCTTGAGCTAAAAGGGTACCATTTAACCCCATTTCAGTGAGCTCTTCTGCAAAGAGCTCTAACACCAAATCATATATGCTGCTGTGGAATTACTTAAACTTTATGTGCTTCAATTTTCTCATTTATTAAATGGGGATAATGACAGTGTCCTTCCCAGAGTGTGCTCGCACAGTGAAAATGAGTTAATAAGTACACTGCACTTAGAAGGGGGCCTGGCATTACTGAGAACAGTCCAGGCACATTTGCTACTGTTATTCATTCCTCATCCCCCGCCCCCCGTGAGACTTGAGGCTCCTTTGGGTTCTTCTCTTGTGCGCGTGCGGCTCTGGGAGCCAGGAGCTCTGCCTCGGGTTCACCTGCAAGCTGCGTCTTTCCGTGGCAGCCACTACCATGTCGCACGGAAGCAGCCTGCAGGCACGTCTCTGGATGCTTTTGATACTCCTCCTCAATGTAGCAATGCTGCTTTCTTCCTGGAATTCTGCCTCAGGGAAGGGCAGCAAAGACACCTGGAGTTCTAACTGCTTCTGTCTCTCTCTCTGCCTCTTCTCCTTCATATATGTCCAAAGGCCAAAAGACATAAGCTATTCTTCCTTTTCCTCTTAGAAAGTGTAGCAACCTATGTAACAGAATATGTAGCCACTGATAGAACAATGTACTTAGAGATCTATGTGGCGACCTAGGTAGCAACCTATACAGCAAGATGTGTAGGAACATGGACAGCAGGTTCGCAGAGACAAAGTGGCGATTGACCAGGACAGTGGGCTCACAGAGACAAAGTGGCGATTGACCAGGACAGCGGGCTAGCAGAGACAAAGTGGCAGTTTTTTGAAACATACAAGCAATGACTAGATGTTAAGGAACAGACCTTGGCAATTGAAAACTGATCAGCTATGGAATTCCAGTGTGGGCGTCGGGCTCGGGAGAGGGGAACTTGTTCTCTTATTGCACGCCTGCGGAGATTGCTTGAAGCCTTTCCCACCACACGTATGGAAAGGGGAAAGCTTCCAACTTACAATCCATTGTCCCGCCTGCTTCCTGACAGAAAGCTGTTTCTCTACATCATAACTGGAGATCTTTGTCTGGGAGTAAAAATTGATATAAAAATTTAAGTTCGCATTCTCCCGCACTCGCTCTTGATGTTAATATGAGCTTATTTAAAAAAAAAAAAAAAAAGTGAACGTTTTCATTTAAAAGCCTACCGGTACCTTTTAGAATAATAGTCTTACCATGAACCTTTGCCTTACCCCAAGTTCTGATCTGAGTGTCAAGGCTGCACACTGATCACATCTCTTTATTTTCTTGGTATAACACTCCTGGTCCCTTCTAAGACAAATAACGCGTCCTGATAAAGAAGGAAATAATTCTGCACAGTGAAATACAAGAAAAGGCACATGTCTATGTTTCAAAAAATGCCATTCCCGTTTTCTCCATAAGTATTAAAGGGCTTGATGTATTCAAAAAGCAGGAAATCGTACTTAATTTGGTGTGGGAAGAGTTTAGCGGATGTTTGTGTGGGTGCGTGGGGGAGGGGAGGTGTTCAGGACAAGAGATGCAGAGCCAGGGACCTGACCGAGAACAGTGCTGGTGCCACACTGAGAACGTTTTCTTTTTCTTTGGGGGAAAAAAAAAAACTTTAAATATTAAATAAGGTACACATTTGTATGTTCATTTCATATATTAGAAAAATAAAGCTGTAAGATATCAAGCTTTTCCCTTACATCATCATCACTGTAATTGTCAGAGCAAAAATGAAAATGTAGTTCTACTGATGGATACTACTTTTCAAATAAAGTCCAAGCAATCACTTCAGAGAGGCTATAAACTGGCATTTTCACTTTCGAGATAAATGGGATACATCCTAGAGAACAATTACCTAAATCAAAAGCATTTCCTTGCTTCTGAAACTCCGGTGCCTCTAGCAAGGCAAAACCCCAAGACTGTGTTCAATAAGATCCTCTGAGATAGTCACTGTTTGCCTATTACTCACTGTCCCACTTGTTCTCACAGTTGGGAAAGACTCAGTAATTCTAACTACAAAGATAGCAACTTGCGCTTGTGTAGAATATAAATGATGTGATTATTGGACCCATACACTTTCTGAAAATTAAGGTACAGGGTATAATTTCAAAAGCGTCTGCTGGATTCATTGCAAATCTTTGGTGGAGATCTCCATGTACTTTCACACCATAGTGCAGCTTAATCAAGACCGAGGAGACACAGTTGCTTCAGCCACATTTGCTCAGATTAACATGGATCATCTGAAATACCACTTAGCATCATCTCTAGAGAAGTCTATTTGCTAATAAAGCATAGAACAAAATACAGCTTTGAAATTAAATGATTACTTTGATTGTGTAAGCAGCCAGAACAATTAATTCATGACAAAAAGTAAATTTGTTACATAAATAATTTAGTGGTCATTTTCCTTGATAGTCCACATACCTCATTAGTTTAAGTAAATATTCATTGAGTATTTATGATTCTTGCCACTGCGAATGTGTAGACACTCTTTGCCACCCTGGAGCTTACAACTGTAAGGAAGATTGGGAGGAAAAATACAGTGTCTCTGAATATCTCTAATAAATAAATCTTTTTTTTTTTTTTTTTTTTGAGAGACAGAGTCTCACTTTTTCACCCTCGGTAGAGTGCAGGGGAGTTGCTCCAGCAACCTCCAACTCCTGGCCTTAGGCGATTCTTCTGCCTCAGCCTCCCAAGTAGCTGGGACTATAGGCGCCCGCCACAACGCCCGGCTATTTTTTTGTTGTAGTTTGGCCAGGGTTGGGTTTGAACCCACCACCCTCGGTATATAGGGCCAGCGCCTTACTCACTGAGCTACAGGCGCCTCCCAATAAATCTTAACTATTATGAGGTACCAGGGAAGGCTTCCATAGAGAAACCATCTTTAGGCAAAAACAAAAACCAAGTAAATTTTATCCAGGTGACTAGTATGCAGAGCTTCTGGTCGGAGTAAGAAAAATTCTGGAATTCAAGGAATAAAAAACTCTATGGTGGATGCCAAGAGAGATAGGATGAGATCACGCAGGGATTTACATGGCAAGGTAAGTGTTTTAAAATTTAAAAGAAAGAGAATATGGCTGAAAAATTTGAACAGAGTAGTATCATGAGTTTTTTTGTTTGTTTGTTTTATTTTGTTTTGTTTTTAAAGTTTTGCTTCAGATCACAGCCATGCTGAATCCAAACTCCAGGGAGGCAGCATTCACATTCACCGTTCCTTCGTAAGAAGCTGTTCTTTAGACACTATGCAAAGAACGGATTAGAGGTGATCCAAATGAAAACAGGACTGTCATGGAGAAAAAACACTTTGGTCTAAGTAACAGATAACAATAGAATTCATGGCATACAATGTGTGGTCGGCTATGAAAGTTGATTTAGAGGAACATCAAGAAGGACCTATTACTTCCTTGTTGTTTAACCAATTGAAATAGCTGGTGCTATTTTGGGATAGAGGATGATTAGGAGAAGGAGCAAGGTGAAGGTGGGGGGATCATAACTTCTGTTTGGTGCATGGTAGCTCTAAAGATCTCATAAAATATACAGGATGAAGACTTAGGATAGAATGTTTGGTATTTTGTTCTGAAGCTCAGAAGATAAATTTGAACTAGAAATAGAAAGTTAAGAATTGAAGACAGAGAAGTGGTAAAAATCAGCAAGAAGAGATAGAAAGAGAAGGAAAGAGAGACTGTCATGGAACCATTAAGGCTCCTGCAGCTAAAAGTCTAACAGAGGAAAAGGAGACCAACAGGTGGAAGCAAAACCATGACAGTGTTGTGGGTTGTGGGTTGACAGAAATCAAGTTTTTGTTTGTTTGTTTGTTTTGTTTTGTTTTTTTTTAACAGAGTGAGTTTGCTGCTGGGTCTATGGCTACTAAAATCTTAGAAAAGTGTCCGTTCTATCCTGTGTTGTAGAGAACTTCTTCCACAGATGTATCTAGGGAAGAAATTATATTAGGCTAAATTGTGGAGGGATGCCAAAAAGAGTAGACAGAATTGGCTCAGCGCCTGTGGCTCAAGTGGCTAGGGTGCCAGCCACGTACACCTGAGATGGTGGGCTCAAATCCAGCCCGGGGCCGCCAAAAACAACAATGACAGCTGCAACCAAAAAATAGCCAGCCAGCGTTGTGGTGAGCGCCTGTGGTCCCAACTACTTGGGAGGCTGAGCCAGGAGACTTGCTTGAACCCAGGAGTTGGAGGTTGCTGTGAGCTGTGATGCAGCAGCACTCTACCAGGAGGATAGCTTGAGGCTCTGTCACAAAAAAAAAAAAAAAAAAAAAAAAAAAAAGAGCAGACAGAATCTGCAAAGCAGAGAGGAATGTTGGGGTCCAAAGATCCAGAAGTACATGGGACCTATCTAGCACAGAGGGAAGTTTTGAATTTAAACAAGTGGCAGATGATCACCAAAAAGTGAGAAATAGGAAGGAGGGAGACTCTAAGAATACTATGGAATTTGGCTTTAGGAAGAAAAGGAAATAATTCCTTCACTAGGTTAGGATTTAGGAATAAGGGATTGGTAGAGAGGCAAGGAGGTTGGTAGACGTGGTCATGAGAAAGTGTATTGGTTGGTGGTCATCATGGGCCCCCATTAATGGGTTCTGCCTTCTTTGCAAAGTACATGGCATAAGTCAAAGAAGAAAAAAATAATGAATTAATATCAGGGCTTCCAAAAGAGCAAAGAATTGTTTGAATGCTTTGTGTGGAGTCTGAAACACAGCTGGCAAAGATACATTGCTTTGCTAGTTTAAACTGGGGACCTAGCCAAAATAGAAAAACAAAATCCCCAAATCTCAGGCTTCCTGAATATCCAAACATTTGTTTTGCTGAGCATCAAGTACATAATGTGTGCCCATGGTAGGAGGAGAGGTGTATGCAGCTGTAACTCTGTGTGTGTGTGTGTGTGTGTGTGCACATGAATTTATATACTCTCTGACTGACTCAGTGTGATCCAGACACATTTCTGAATTGGAACTGTGATAGTAAAGAGCCAAGTTTTGAAACTTATTTGAAGAGAATCATCAGTGATTGTATCCTATCAGAGTGTAGAGACTGGGATCCAAAAGAAATCAAAGCATTCTGGACTTCTCACAACGTCACACTTGTTTTCTTAAATGTTCATTTCAAGGCAGAATTATTTTGAGCCCAAGCAACTTCAATTTCCACTCATAGCCATTTTTTCAGAATTGCAGAAATAAAAATAATGCTATAGAGTCCATAAACAATTACTATATCATACTGTGGTGAGTCCTATGGTAAGTTAGGTTATGTCTCACCTTACATCCCGGAGATAACCCCTATTTTGTGAATCCATTCATTATCTTTCTCAAATGATAATGGGGAAGATGATTATCCTAATTTTCCCTAACCCCAAATTTATCAGAATTTGTATTCATTCATCTCAATTTATCCATCATGTTATTATTAACTGTGTTTAGAATATTTTTTAATCTGTTCTGAACTGTAATTGGTATTTGTATGTCTTACTCCTGGGTCACATTTTTCCTAATTTTGAATAACAGTGTGTCAAATGACGGTTTTCCCCCAAGGTCAAAAATAGTGCCACAGTAAACAGTAGAGCTTATTCAATAATTCATTATTGATTTCCTACTGTATATAAGATATTGTTCCACATACTACCTAAACACTTGTGAAACAAAATAGATGCTTCCTGTTTTCATAGAACAGTCTAGTGGGAAAAACAAGCATTAAACAAACAGAAACAGAACTGAGTACACAACTGAAAATCTAGATGGATTTCTGAGAAAAAGAATACCATGATAATATAGAGAGAATGTGAATTAATTTTATGTTGGGTGAAAACTTCGAGGAAGTCACAAATCAACCCGTGTTTCTCAACCCTGAAATGATCGGCCTTAGCGGCAGGCAGCTCTTTGCTATGGGGAGGTGTGCTGTACCTTGCAGAGTGTTGAGCAGTTTCCTGACCTCAGCCCCTTGATTCCAGGAGCGCCATACAGTTTTAACAACCAAAAATGCCTCACTGTATTGCCACCTTTGGGACAGAGCCACTAATTTAAATTGAGAGGAAATGCTAAAGAATAAGGCAAGAGAAAAAGCAGGTCGGAAGAGCGTTATTCCAAGAAGAGGCAACATCTGTGGGGGAGAGAAAAGAGCATTTTAATCATCAAGGGAGGCCAGCACGTTGAATGAGGGAAAGATTAGTACAAGGTGAGGCTGGAAATGAAGGCAGAGGACAAGTTTAAAGAAGTGCAAGTTCAAAGATGCAATTTATATTTTATAGTATCTCTCTGGTTACTCTGATAAAAATAGACTGGAGAGAAAACACAATTAAATTCATAAAGGGGAGGGGGAGAAGGGAGGGAGGAGAGGGAGGGAAGGAGGGATTTTGGTAAGCCCTCAATTAGCAGGCATAATGTAGGGACATATGGCACACCTCCTGGGTGACGGGCTCAACTACTTAACTTACTTAACCAGACTTCACTTAACAAAGGCAAACAGCATAACCTAATCATTTGTACCTTTATATTAATCTGAAAATTTTCAAAGAATCAAGAGACTGGAGATACTGACAGTGAAAATGAGGAGGCCAATCAGGAGCTACTGCCATTTTTCAGGGTGGTGGCCTGGGTTAGAAGGCAGGGTGAAGTGATGGTAAGGCCCAGACTCGCCACAGCTGTACGTTAGAAAAAAAAGCAGTGGGAAATAGCACATACGTGTTCAATGAGAGGAGAGATTAAAGAGAAGGAATTCTGGGATACCTCCTGTGATTTGAAAATGCACATAATGAACCTTCGTTTACTGACCTGGACAAAATTGTTGGTTGTTCTTAGCCCTATGCCTTTATGTCATTAAAAACAAAACATCACACACCTCTTTAACATCCTCAGACATTGCCTACTCTACCTTATCTTTTTTATCCCAGGCTAAGATTCAAAGTACTCTCGATGGCTCACATTATGACATAACTTGCCATTCTCCTAATGCAGTTCAGTATGTCTATTAAACTGCAGCGTCTAAAACAGGATAGTTTACTCCAAAACTGTATGGGAAACTGAGTCCTGATCTTTAGCATAAGACTTGCTTTCTGTTTGAGAGACCTACAGAATCATGAGAATGGCATGTGAGTTGTATGTGTGCAAGAGATCAGAAAACTGGCCTCCAGCCTGGGTGCGGGGGCTCACACCTGTAATCCCAGCACTCTGGGAGGCCAAGGCAGGTGGATTACTTGAGCTCACAAGTTTGAGACCAGCCTGAGCAAAAGCAAGACCCTGTTTCTACCAAAAAATAGAAAAACTGAGGCAAGAGGATCACTTGAGCCTGAGTTGGAGGTTTCTGTGAGCTGTGATGCCACAGCCTTCTACCCAGAGTAACAGCTTGAGACTCTGTCTCAAAGAAAAAAAGGAAAAGAAAGAAAGAAAGAGAGAAAGACAGAGGGGAAGGAAGGAAGGAAGGAAGGAAGGAAGGAAGGAAGGAAGGAAGGAAGGAAGGAAGGAAGGAAGGAGGGAGGGAGGGAGGGAGGGAGGGAGGGAGGGAGGGAGGGAGGTAGTGAGAGAGAGAGTCAGAGAGTAAGGGAAAGAAAAAGAAAAAGAAAACCAGCCTCCAAGAGAAAATAAATGTGTGGTGTGGCAATAATAATATTAATGGTAAAGATTCTCTGGATTCCAAAGGCTCTTTCAGTGCTGGAGGCAGAGGTTGTGCTCAAGTCTGTGGTTTTGCAAAACAAAGCAGCTTTTGTCTACTTCTTAGTGTTTTATGATAATAAATACTAACCCAAGGTTTACTTGGGAGGGCTCCTCCCAGATTTCTTCTGTCCCCCAACACAGACTTTGTGTGAAGCCTCTTCATTCCTTGCACCAAAACCCCCTCACTGGTGACCCCAAACCCCTTCACAAAAGCATAAAGGGGAGTAAAGATATTTCAAGTAGGGCGGCACCTGTGGCTCAATGAGGAGGGCGTCAGCCCCATATACCAAGGCTGGCGGATTCAAACCCAGCCCCAGCCAAACTGCAACAACAAAAAAAAATAGCTAGGCATTGTAGCAGGCACCTATAGTCCCAGCTACTCTGGAGGCTGAGGCAAGAGAATCACCTAAGCCCAAGAGCTGGATGTTGCTGTGAGCTGTGATGCCACAGTGCTCTATGGAGGGTGACAAAGTGAGACTCTGTCTCTAAAAAAAAAAGATAATTCAAATAGAAATATCACATTATTCATTGTTTTTAAGTTATTATTACTATTCATTATTAAAATGTGAGCTATTTTTAATGAAAACTTTTGTCTTTTTCAAACATGCTGCTAACCCCTCTCTTTCTGTTCATGTAATTTTCTCTTGGAGTTAGGTCTCAGAATGTGAGCTTTCGTGCCTACCGTCTGCAAGGCATGTTGTATTTGCTAGAGTCTAGTCAGCAAAACAGATACCACTCTCTGTAGTTCAAGTATAAATCATTATAATAAAGAAAATTGTAGATTTACACAGAGTTGGAAGGATGGGGAGTAAAGATCAACAAAATAACCAACAACAAGCCTGTATCCTGTTCTTTAGAAGAGCAGGAAAAATACGTCACTATGTGCAGCTGATTCTGTGGTGCCTCCTCTCGACTGAGTGAGTCTGGTGAGCCTGCACATGAAATGCAAATGTCTTCCCGCTCTGCCCATTCTGAGACGTACACTCACACACGTATTAGACATAGTCATCTATCCATCATTGAACTAAATTTTTAAATTTTCCACCTTTCAAGCCATAACCTAAGAGTCAATATAGAATAATACCTATGGCAGTTTCTTCTTCCATACCATGTGAACAAATGGTCTGCCTGACATTTAGCCTGTTGGAGAATTCCCCTTTCTCATACTTCTTTAGACCAATTATAAGGCACTACGTTGCAAATATTACCTTTCACGTGGTGCTTCCATCTACGTAGACTCCCTACATCAGTCCTGAATTTATCTTCTTCTATATATCATAACCCCCACAGTATGATTTTATTTATTCTTATTTAAATAATTGATGATCCTTTATATTTAGATAACAAAAAGTTCCATTTGTCCTCACGGTTACTATTTACTATGTTCTTTGGTCCTTTTTGTAGATCTATATTTTTATTCATTGTTAATTTCTAGTTAATCTGGAAAATATGACTAAAAGACTTCTAACTTTCTTGTGGTATGGATCTGCCAGTGATAATTTTTTTTTCTTCTGTGTATTTGAAAACATCTTTATTTTACTTTTGGTTTTGAAAGATGTGTTTCTGGGTAAAGAGTTCTTGATCAACATTTTTTTTCTTTTTCTTTCCTTATTTTAAGGATGTTCCTCCATTGTATGCAAGCTTACATTTTTTTCTGATGAACTCCCTTAAATATGTTGATTGAAGATTTTCACAAATTTTTTCTATTTTTTTCTTTTTATTTCTCCTTTCTCATGACTCCTTCAGACAGTCTAGTTAGATGTATTTTAGACTGTTAGAGGTTATATCAAAGCCCAAAGTGCTCTGTTCATTTATTTTAAAGGTTTTTTTCTCTGTACGTTTCATTTCAAATACTTTATATTGCTAAGTTTTCAAATTCATTGATTTTTTTTTTTTTTTGAAACAGAGTCTCACTTTGTTGCCCTCAGTAGAGTGGCATGGCATCACAGCTCTTAGCAACCTCCAGCTCTTGGGGTTAGGTAATTCTCCGCCTCCTGAGACTGGGACCACAGGCACCTGCCTGGCTACTTTTTGTTGCAGTTTGGCCGGGGGCAGGTTTGAACCCACCACCCTCAGTATATGGAGCCAGTACTCTACTCACTGAGCCACAGGCACCACTCTGATTGATCTTTTTATAATGTACAGTCATTACACTCATCCACATGTTTTCATATTTGATATTGTAGATTTTATGTCTGGAATTTTGATTTCCATCTCCATATATATTTCATGTCTCTGCTGAACACATTCAAGTTTTGGACATACTGTTAATGCTGTAAATACTGTTAAAATAACCACTTTAATGTCTGTCTTTTTTCCTCATTATGGATTGTATTTTTTTTTATTTATTTTTTTTGGTTAAGTACTGCTTTAATGGTCTATTGTTCTTATAAGCACAATTATACCTCAAAAAAGCTGGAAAAAATTGCATACATCAGGGAAAATTTGTGTATATTCAAGATACGCAACATGGTGATTTGATATATGACTACATTGTATATCAGTGGCCACATCAATTCAATGAACATATCCAACACGTAGAGTTCTCATTGCGTGTATGTGCAGTGCACTTGTGTGTATGTGCACGCACATGTAGTAATGACACTTTAAATCTATTCTCTTAGCAAATTTCAAGTGAGCAATGCAGCATAATGAACTGTAATCACCATGGTATACCCTAGATTTTATTCATCATATAACCCAAAGTTTCTACTTATATGATAAATATTAGTTCTACTCTCTGAATATTTGTGACTTTTTGCATTTCTTGCCTATATGATGGGATTTCACTTCCTGGTCCACTTGTTGGTGAGTGGCACCATATGATTACTTCTGGCTTATTAGTTGTGAGTAGAACTGGTATATATTACTTCTAAGTCAGACTGTTAATAGCTATTGCAAAACTCAGTAGAATTTTCTTTCCTCTCTAGCTTATGAGATAGTGACTGTTCATCATCCTGATATGTGGGGGAGGTGATGGTATAATTTAGATTCCCCTTACTAATATAGCTTATGAAAATTAAAGAATTATGATCAAAATAAAAATTGTATTTGAATATCAAAGACAATTTCGGTTCCTTCACACTTTTTTTCTGGAACTGTATAACCATGGTTATAATTTTTCCAGTCTCCTTCATATATATCTGTTGATACATAAAAGCTAATTCATTCCTTATAACTGCCATATAGTCTCACTTCATACAAATATGCTAATTTTAACTATTTTATTTCAAGTATCATGTATATACATGACCCATCCCCATTCCTGTTGATAGGTACTTAGGCTATTTCTGATTTTACACCACAGTAGTAACAGAGCATCTTTCTCTATCTCTGTGTACACATGGAAGCAAGGCATCTGGGTTATAAGGGTGTACGTATTTTCAATTTTAATAAACACTGCTAAACTCTCCTCTATTGTGATCAGACCACGTTATATGGCAACCCCTTTTGTTAGGTTTGTTCTTGTGTTTATTGTGTTGGGTTTTTATTATAGATGAGAACCTGATTTACTTTTAATATGAAGATCCCCATTTGATTGTTGGTTATGACCTGGCGATGATAATAATTATTGTAGCATTGACAATACTGCACAGAAGCAGGCAGGGCACAGTTCGGAAGCCATTGCTACACAGATAGTATCATCTTGATTCTCTGCAGTATGATTTATTACGTAAAGTTAAGCTAATATTTTTGTTTATTGTAGACACTTGTAGAAAATGAGCTTTTAAACATGGGATAATTACCTAAAATCTATTGTCTCCATCCTCCCAAACAGCAACGAGTAGAAAATAAGCCGCTTAAATAAAGGAGTAGCTTGATAGAATGTTTGCTAGGGGGTTATATTTCAATGCAGTTTTGTTAGATGATGGTCTTGGTAAATGCAAGGAGGGGTTTTTCTTTACTGAGAATAAAGACTGACTGGAAATATTCTGTTATAAGTTACCTGCATTACAAATGAAGCAGTATGGTACTATTTGAAGGTGGAGTTTTGATTATTTGAAAATGTATATTGTGTACTCTAGGGTTTATAGCTTAAAAAAACTGTTAAAAGTTCTTAAATGAAATATTGATGAGTCAATAAATGAAGAAAAAAGAAATAATAAAAAATGCTCAAATGAAATAAGAGAAGTCTGAAAAAGCAGAAAAAGAAATAAAAAGGCAATACATAAAAAATAGCAAGATGGTAGGTTTTAATTCAACTATCAACAACCACATTTAATACAGAAGCATACTTTGTTCAAAGACATTGTCAGATTGAATTAAAAAGCAAGATCCAAACCATTCTGGAAACCCACTTGAAACATGAAAAATTGTGTAGATCAAAATAATAGGATGAAACTGCTGTAGAAAATAGTTTGGCAGTTCCTCCAAAAGTTAACTATGGAATAATGATATTACACAGAAATGTCATTCCCAGGCATGTGCCTAAGACAACTGAAAGCACATGCTCACCATAAAATTTGTACAAAAATGTTTATAACCCCGTTTTTCATAATAGCCAAAAGTTTAAATGATTCAAATGCCCATCAGCTGATGAATGAATAAGCAAAATACTTTATATTCGTACACTGGAATATTATTTAGTAATAAAAAGTAATGAAGCATTAATACATGCTACAAATGGACAAATCTTGCAAAAATTAAGTCAGATGAAAAAAATGAGACACAAAGTATGGTATATCGTACAATTCCATTCAGATGAAATGTCCAGAAGTCACAAAATCTTAGTGACTGAGAGTGAGTTAGTGGTTTCCAGGGGTTCAGGGAAAGGGGAGTTGAGAATGTTTGCTAATTATTATGGAAGGGTTTTTAGTATGTTTTTTTTTCTTTTTTTTGAATGGTAGAAATATTCTGGAATTACATAATGCTGATGGTTGTACAACATTATGAGTATACTACAAACTCTTCAATGGACACTTTATAATGGTAGATCCTAAGAATAAAAAATTTTAAGGTAAAGAAATGGAGAAACTTATACCATTTAAACACCAATCAAAGAAAGCAGAAGGTATATTAATTTTAGATAAAGTAGTCTTTAAAGCAAGAAAATTTTCTAGGATAAAAAGAGATAGTACATAATAATAAAGGGATTAATTATTCAAACATGGGATACAATTATAAGAAGGACTCTACCTAACAAATGCAAACATTGTAACCTATTTCTATGTACCCTCAACTTAACCTGAAATAATAAAAAAAAAATTACCTAAACACATAACAGTTTAAACATATATACACCTGACACTGGGGCATCAAAATGCATTAAACAAACCCTGATGGAATTAAAACGAGGCATAGATACGTCCACTATTAAAATTAGAGACTTCAACAACACAAAGAATCAGGCAAAAACCAGTTAGGATAAATATAACCTCTATAGCACAGTTAACCAATTTAGCATAATTGATGTTTGCAGAACTTTCTAAACATCAACAACAAAATGCACATTTTTCTCAGAACCACTGAAACACAGAGAGACCACATTGTGGTTCCTAAAATAAGCTTTAACAAAAAAAGGAATATGTCATAAGGTAGGTTATAATACTACAAAGGAAGTAAACTAGACATCAGTAATGAAGAATGCAAGAAAATGCCCCAATATTTGGAAAATAAACAAATAATGTGAAAAATTATTTGTTTATTTAACAATAATAACAGAAAAATACTCAGAGGGATACTTATAGCATACAATGAACATATCTGGAAATAAAAAAGATCGACAATCAATATTCTAGGCATTCACTAAAGAAAGCAGAGGAAGTATAAGTTAACCTAACACAAGCAGAAGGAAGAGAATAATAATAATGAAAGCAGAAGCCAATGAAATTAACCAACATTTCCCCAACCCCCCATGCCCCAGCTCCTGGTAACACTGTTCTACTTCTATAAGGAGGTAGGAGAAATAAGTTCAGAAGATCTGTTTTACAACATGATGACTACAGTTAATAACAATATATTATGTCCTTGGAAAACTAGTAAGAAAGTATATTTTAAGAGTTCGCACCACAAAAAGTGTAAGTATGTAAGGTATTGTATAAGTTAATCAGCTCAATTTAATTCTAAAATGTATGCATATTTCAAAACACTATGTTCTTCATGGCGAACATATGGTTTTGTCAATTAAAATAAATTAATTTTAAGACCTAATGACATCAAAGACAATAAATAAAATTAATTTAACCAAAAGCTGGTTATTTGCAGAGAACCATAAAATTGACCAAGTTCTACTGTGTCTAAGAAAACATGAGAGGAATATAAAAATTATCAATATAAAGAGTAAAAGAGAGGCCATCACTATTGATCCCAGAGACATCAAAATGATAATAAGGGGATATTAACAACAATCCTAAGACTATAAATTTAGAACTAAAACATACACACTACAAAAATACACTAAAAGAGAAATAGGTAACCCAAATAGTCTTATATTTATTATAATCCCAGCACTGTGGGAGGCTGAGGAGGGAGAATTGCTTGAGCTCAGGTGCTGGAGACTTGCCTGAGGGAGAGTGAGACGCCAACTCATAAAAAAATGACAAACCCAGCCGGGCACTGCAGTGAGCACCTGTAATCTGCAGCTTCCAGAGGCTGAGGCAGTGGGATGCTCACAGCCTAAGACTGAGGTTGCAGTGAGCTATGATGCCATTGCACTCTGCTCAGGACATACGGTGGAACTTTGTCTCAAAAATAAAAAAGAAAAAAAGTCAAAGAAATTTAAAAAAAAAAGAAATTAAATTATTAGTTAATAACTTTCTGAAAAATGACCAGGCTCAGATGGTTTCACTGATAAATTCTTCTAAATTTTTAACAAATACCAAAATTTAGAAAATAGAAAAAAAAAAAGAATCTTTTCCAATTTATTTTATGTGGTCAGAGTTACCCTAATATCAAAACCAAACTAAAACATTACAAAAAAGTAAAAACAAAGACTAAAAGGAAGCCTTCCATTTGATCCTGCAATATCATTACTAGGTATCTACCCAGAAGAACAAAAATCACTTTACCATATGGACATTTGCACTAGAATGTTCATTGCAGCCCAATTCACAATTGCCAAGACATGGAATCAACCCAAGTGCACGTCAACTCATGAAATGGACTAATAAACTGGGATGTATATACACCGTGGAATATTCAGCCATAGAAAGATGGAGACTTTACATCTTGCATTTACTTGGATAGAGCCAAAGAACGTTCTTCTTAGTAAAGTGTCACAAAAATGGAAAATCAAGTATCCAATGTATGCACAACTAATATGAAACCAATAAACAACCATATCCTCACATGAGAGAAAAACACAATTAAATTCAAGTGAGGGGGAGGAGGGAGGAGGAAAAAGTGAGAGGGGAGAAAGGAGGGAGATTGGTAAATTGTGACCTAAAGGGCACAATGGAAGGAAATACAGCACTCTCCCTGACTATGATTTGAACTTTACCTGACAATTGCAAACAGTGTAACCTACTCATTTGTACCCCTATATTAACTTGAAATTAAAAAAAAAAAAAAAGGGAAGAAGAAGTGAACTAAATCCTTCCAGGGAGGATGCTATTCATTCTTTGCTTTATTTAGAGAAAGAATTACATACTCCTCCAGGGGAAAAAAAAAATACCTAAAAATATTTACCATAGTTAATAGGAGCATCATTTGCATAATTTTGATTTGGAAATATTTTAACTTTGCTTTTAACTATATTTTACAAAGTTTTACAAAATTGTATAAAGGGATAAAAATAAATAAAGCTTAATGCCTATTTTTTTTTCAAATTTTGGAGACAAGAGTCTCCTGATACCACCTATGTCTAGGTTTCAGACAATCAGACTAGTCTCAAACTCCTGGGCGCAAGTAACCCTGCCACCTCTGCCTCCTGAGTAGCTGTCACTACAGACATCACCACCATACCTGGTTAAGCAGATGGTAAGTTCTTGATCTGTCTCCCAAATGGAGGATGTCTTGGGTAAATCTGGGAAAACAGATTCTGTGGCCCTGGAACACCAATCTCTATTCCCCATATAAGAAAAGTGGAAAGTTGTTGACGGGCATCTTAGAAGCTGCCTCCCACACTTGGGATATATTGTTAGAAGTATAATTATTATAGCAAAGGTATACATGCTATAAAATATGATGCCTTTGTTGCAGAAAGGTGCTGTGAATTTACTGTCTCACATCCTGGACATGCGTGGCTTCCTTTTTACAGGATCTGTTTGTGTAAGCACCCAAATTATAGGCAGTCATTTTTACAACATTTGTGGTCACTATCTCAAATATATTTGACAACATCCACCACTTATCTTATTTTCAAAAGCAAGGAGACTCATTATCATTATATTTGTAACTATTTTGTTGAATCTGGTGTCAGTTGATTTTATGTACCAATTTAGCTAGGTTAATTTTATGTACCAATTTAGCTAGGTTGTGGTGAACAGATGTTTAGTGAGACACCTATCTAGATGTAGCCATGAAGGTATTTTTTTTTTAATTTTGTGGTTAACATCAGCAGCAGACTTTAAATAAAGCAGGTTGCCCTACTCCTCCAATCTTAAGATAAAGACCGAGGTTCCCGTGAGGAAGAAGGAATTCAGACTGGCTTTGTCTGGACTTAAGGCTGTAACATCAACTCTTCCCTGGATCTCCAGCCTGCTCACCTTCCCTGCACACTCCCTCATGCTAGCCCCCACCATCACGGGTGCCGATCACTTCAGACAAGTTTGTCTCTCTCTCTCTCTCTCTCTCTCTCTCTCTCTCTCCCTCCTTCTTCACCTAGACAGATAAATAGGTAGATAGATCATACTTTATGTGTATACACATTTTATGGTTTCTGTTTCTCTGGAGAATTTTGACTAACACAGTTCACAACAGTATCTGAACCAATATTTTGAAACTTAATTCCTCACAATGGAACCCCAGGATTTCTGTTCATCTGCATTTCTACCAAACGTGAAAGTTTTCTAAACGTGCACAAAGTTGGAATCACCCCTAGCAGTTACTCTCCCTGGTTCATCATCCACCAACACAGCCTTGTAGAGCAAGAGCATTATAGAGCCTTGTAGAGCATTGTAGAGCCTTGTAGAGCAAGAGCATTTCTTTCCTTCACTAAATTTCGGTGAGAGATTAAGTTAATGTACTCTCCACTCAGCTGCTATTTTTTCTAAAAAGTAGAAAGACTGGGTCAATCTGATAAACAAACAGCGTTGTGCCGTATTTCTCATGTTGCTGGATAAACCAGAAGTCAGACGTCTGCTACTAGTAAAAGAGAGATTATTTGAGTGTATTTTCAAAGAATTTCTGGAAGAAGAGACTCAAATCCCCATTTCTCAGAATAGATACTAAGGTCTACAGTCTTTAAACAGGTGCTAAGCTTCTTAATTTGTGCTCTAGGTCTCTCCCCAAACATATTTGGTAGCGTGTTTGATTTATGCATTGTTATAAGCAATAGCGTTGTCTACCTTGCACCTGGGGAGAGCCAGCTGCTGCTGCAGAAGACATCTTCAGTGGCTGAAGGGACATCTATCCCTGGGGTGTGAATAAGAATGCCTAAAGAAAGGCCACATACACAACAACTAGCAATAGAAATGAAGAAAAGTAACAATCAACTTTTCAACAAAATAATCTTACTGGAAGGACTATTCTAGAAAAGCCATTCCACAAGCAAAACCCCCAAAACCCTAGAAGGGAAAAGCCTTTTCCAACACCTCACAAGATTGCTTTTTCTAAACATCTTTCATCAGAGCCAAGTACTAAAGTTATGAAAGCACCAGAGAAACACCCTGGGCTGAGTTAGCCCTGCAATTGCTACTTTCCCACAAAACTGAAGTGCTTGCCCATCTATGACAGCTTCTGGCTTGTCAGATGGGACAGCACAGTACTCAGAGGCTGTTTGTTTTAGGAAGGTTTAATGACCCCAAATGCTGGTGAAGTTTCATAAAACCCAAGAGATGGCAACCTCCTATTCTAGGTGATAACCCAAAACATTTTGAGGGATAAAACATACCCACATTCTTGCTGGGGAAAAGAAAATGGTTAGAGTGGTTAGACTTACTGGGTAGCTGGTCATTGATACCCACACAGCTTTTTGGTCCTCCCATCAGTGTTACTAAAGAGGTCCGAGAAGTCTGTGATGGATCTGAGCTGAGTGGCAGAGGGTGGTAACAGACTTGTCTCCCTTACACCACAGAACCTTGAGGACAGATCAACCAGATTCACAATAAAAGACCACATAAACCGAGAGAAAAGGGAGACGGGCCATGAAACATTCATTGTGGGGTTCCTACTGGGTTAGCACGGCTCATCATCCACCAGCACACAGCTGCCCAGCCTTCATCTTCCTGTACACCCATGGTGGCTCCTTTGCCTGCTAGAATATTCACTCCAGCTCCCCACGCTCAGTTCCTCTCTCTCTAGATCTTAGTTAACTCTTCATTCACTAACATTACCTCCCTCTTCTCTAATCCTAAACTCAACTTGCTTTCCAGCCTGGTGTTCAGAATTCAGCCTTAGCAAATTTCTGTTGCTCAGAGGGGAGGGGAGAATCTTTAGTTCTAGAAGAAGGAGAGGTGGAAAAGTCACTAACATGTTCCAGTCTCCTGGTGGAACATTTTTTTCTTCCTTGTATTATGGTTAACTCTGCATAATTACTTCAAATTTAATTAATCTTTTATATACATACATGCACACATGCACAAGTACACATACAGTACTTTATGTCAAGAAGAAGTCCCCTACCACTATTTGCATACAGTTAGCCCCTTATTACGCTCAAAGAGTTTTTTTTTTTTTGTTCTGTTTTGTTTTCATCCCAGTGGGAAGTAAAGTTAACTGCCATTGTGTCTCTCTAATCTAGAGAATAATTTCTTTGTGGTGCTTGCTTGCTAGTTTACTGCAGTTTGTGGGAAATGCGTCATTCTATCTTATATAAATTAATTAAATATCCTTGTAAGTCTGGATATGGCAAAAAAAAATAATTACCGAAGATAGCAAATATTGAAAAATCAGATCTTCTGGAAATGTGAAAATAATATGAATGTCATTCTGCTCATTTCTTTCCATGCCCTCTCTGGACAACTCAGTTCATGATGACAACATTGTTTAAACCAGTACTTTAATATCAGAAAATAAAAGAACCCAAGTGACGACAATGAGCGCCAGGTGATTATTAGTGATCCTGGACCAAGAAACAAATTTCCTCATCAGTACAAATTCTCTTTTAGCATGGCACCCATTTCAAGCTATTAGGAGCTCTTGGTAACATGCAAATTGAGAGAAAAAAAGAAATTGACCCAGTTTACACACTGTTTGTTATCATTATAAGCCTAGACAGAGTGATTAATTCAGAAATAGCAGCTATTTCCTATGTTCCCTAAAACAGTACTTAGTGGTTGGGAGGTCCAGCTCTGAGACTCAGACTGTGCATTTTTACATTTGTTGATTATAATGTCTGCTTACTGCAAAACTTATTGGGTAGATTTAATAATAACCTTGCATGCAAAATAACTCTGAAAATCATGGGGACTATTGTAGTATACAAAATCATTACTTTTATTTTCTTAGTTTCTGCAAAAATATCTATGTACCTTAACTCTATTTATAATACGTTTTTGCTGTAGAGTTTCCTTTAATTTTATACAATATCTCAATCTTTTTCTTTATAGTTTGTGCTTTTGTTACTATGTTTAGGAAATTCTTTTGCCCCAAATATTATATAATATTCATGCATATTTTAATCTTGATGTTTGTGGTCTCTACATTTTAACATTTAATCCATCTAGAACTTAATTTTCTTATAAGGTATATAATTTAGTTATTTAAAATATTTCTTTCTTGCAAGGGTTAGCAGTAGTCTTTTGAAATGGTCTGACCAAGATAGCTATCCCCATTGTACAGACGAGTGACAATAGCTCAAGATGGGAAAGTGATAAGAGGATGGTAGGAGTACCTCAAACCAGTTCTCAAGAATGGATTGTAATCAGCATTTCCCAACTGGGGGAAATATTTACACTATGGAAATCAGCAAACAATACAACTTTTGTCCTCTGTCTTTCTTTCCCTCCAGTCCTTTCTCTTTTCCTTCCTCTCTCCCTCCCTCCCTTCCTTCCTTCCTCCCTCCCTCTCTCTCTTCCCTTCCCTTCCCTTCCCTTCCCTTCCCTTCCCTTCCTTCCCTCCCTCCTTCCTACCTTCCTTCCTTCCTTCCCTCCTTTCCTCCCTCCCTCCCTCCTTCCTTCCTTCCTTCCTTCCTTCCTCCTTCCTTCCTTCCTTCCTTCCCTCCTTCCTTCCTTCCTTCCTTCCTTCCTTCTTTCCTTCCTCCCTCCCTCCTTCCCTTGCTTCCTTCTTTCCTTCCCCCATGATTAAAGGACTTTACACATGGGTTGACTTGGCATAGTTCTCTGCTGTCCTTGGGGATATAGCTTGAAAATCAACACCTCCACAATTTATGCAATGGCAATTATCTCTTATTTTACTTTGAGTAATGGCTATGACTTACTGGGGCATTGGATAGTTGGGGAAGTGCTTCAGGGCCAGAAGTTGGGGTTGGGAGAGGAGAGTGTTTTGTCAGAAGAGAACCCTACTGTCTGGAACTTAGTCTGGACTTTATTTTCTAATTTTACGGTGAGCACCTAAACTGGGAAATCCACTCAAACTTTCTTCATATCCGCAACATGTTTAAGGCTGTTTCAGTTTCTTACCATTTGTGCCTTCACCAGCAGCATGGGCTCTTTTAATTTCCTTCAAGAACTTTTCCTCATTCACAGCTTGGCTCCCCTACTTAGTGTAAGAGGCTCCACTTTCAGCCTGCCTTGACTGTCTCCCTCACTAAACCTAATCATTTCTAGTTTTTACTTAAAATGAGAGATACGTGACTCTTTCACTTGAACTTTTATAGGCCTTCTTAGGGTTATGAATAGCCCTAATTTCAATATTGTAGTCTCAGAGAATAGGGAGGCCGAAGGAGAAGGAAAGTAGGTGGAGGAGTCAGAACACATACAACATGGATACAACAACTTCAAAGATAACTGATCGTCAATCATCACAACAGATATAATAATGATGAAAAGGTTTGAAATGTTGTGAGAATTAACAAAATATGACACAGAGACCTGAAGTGAGCACGCACTTTTGGAAAAATGACGCTGATAGACTTGTTTGTCACGAGGTTACCACAAATCTTCAACTTGTAAAAAATGCAGTTTCTGCCAAGTGCAACAAGTGATGTACAATGAAAAGAGGTCAGTCTGCATCGTTCCTGGCAATAGTTCAGGTTATTTTAATTTAGACTGCTTGTGTGTGTATATTAGATACAACAATATATATAAAACTGTCCATATGCAATTTGTACCATGCTACGGGGTTTTTTTTTGTTTTTTTAACCTGATATTTTCCCCTAACATTTAATGTCCTAAGTATGTTCCCATGTCAGCATTGCTTCAACTTTATACCTCATATGCCAAATGTAATAAAAACAATAATACTTTAGTGATTGGTATGTTCCTGGGACAATTCTAAGCACTTTACATCAATTATCCCATTACATTCTCAAAACGACCAGGTGATAAAAGCACTGTTTTACCCATACTTGAAAGATTTAGCAGCCAAGGCAGACAGACGTTGAGTGACTTGCTTGGGGTAACACAGATAGCAAATTCTAATTTGGGATTGAAGCCTAGAAGTCTAGCTTTGGAGTTGTGCAACTAATTGTCTTCAAAAATATTCCGAGTTTTCCAACTTCTCTCCACTTTCTTACCATGTCTGTGGCCTAATGTGTCATCACCCTTTTTACCTGGATATTTCAAAAGCTTCCCACCTGGTCTTCTTGCCTCTGCCTTGCTCATCTCCAGTTGGCTTTCAATACAACAGACAGAGTAGACAGGTATTCTTTTTCTTAGAACATAAGTGCTAGCAAGTCAGTTCTTTACCTAAAGCTCTCCAACCACCTTCCATGTGACCCAGAACAAAAGCCAGGGTCCCCACTGTGACCTGGCCTCTGTTACTGCATTTAGCTCTCCCCTGCTGGTCCACACTGGCCTCCTTGCTGGTCCTTAGATGACCCTCAAGACATTTGGACTTGTTGTTCCCTTTGCCTGGGTCATTCTTCCCCAGGAGAGCCATGTGAATTGCTTTTTTTATCACCTTAAGGTTTTTTCTAAATGTCACCATGCCCAAAACTTTCCCTTCATAAAATGCCAGTGTCCTCCTGGCTACACCCAACAACACCACTTCTTCACTGATTTTTACTTAACATATTGTTGTCTTTCCTTGTTTTCTGTCTCCTCTGAGTAGAACAGGTAGAACATGTGTGCTTTCCTTTTGCTTCTATGTCAAAAGTTTCCTCTCACAAAGATCATATATATTCTAGATTTGTGTGTTCTTCTTTAAAGATTCGTCCTTTAATCATCTGGAATTTATTTTGCTATATGATATAAGACAGTAGTTTTCAACCTTCCTAATACCATGACCCTTTAATACAGTTCCTCGTGTTGTGGTGATCCCCAACCATAAAATGATTTTCTTGCTACTTCATAACTGTAATTTTGCTACTGTTATGAATTGTAATGTAAATATCTGATATGCAGGATGGTGGTAGGCGACCCCTGTGAAAGGGTCATTCAACCTCCAAAGGGGTCATGACCCACAGGTTGAGAATCATTGGTATAAAATAAAATATTTTCTTCAAATGATTTAGAAACTATTCCTTCTATTTTGTGTCATGATGCTTATTTTGCCATATGGTAATGGATTCTTTCTATTAATTTTGTCTGGCCAGAATTAAGTAAACTTTGTATAATTTTAACCACTTTAGTTCTACAAGTGTTTAAGTATATGTAGGGCAGGTTAACTCATCACTCTTCCTTATAAACATTTTCTTAGATATTTTTATTATTTTATTCTGTAAAGTTCATTTGGAATTATGTTGTAATGGGCCTTGGATTAGAATTTCGTTAAAACTATAAATTATTTGGGAAGAATTGATACCCTTAGGCTTTTTCATGATGTTTTTCCAAAGAAGATGTCATATTTTATTTATTTGCAACTTTGATTTGTTCCAGTAGGATTTTAGGTAGATTATGTTAACACGTAAATTATAAAATCTTTAATAAATAGATGAGGAAAATAGGGCAAGAAGAGAAAATAGAACATGAGCCCTAATTAATATACAAAATTCATTCCAACTGTTTCTGCACATTCGGGGGGGTGGGTATTCACAATTCTGTGTTTAAAGCTTGAAAAATTATCACAAAAAGGGGGCTCAACCACTTCCATAAGATTTAAAAATGTGTCTGAAACCAGAGATCAATTTCTCCCATAAGTGGACTAAAGAGAGGTTGGATTGTAATCAACAGCAATGTCAAAGACATCCTTTTTGCACTGATGTGCATTATCTGGTTGGTTGTTGGCTGTTGCAGGATCAATTCTGAAGCCTCACTGAGGCCTAATGTAAGAGTTCTGAGATCACTTACTGAGTGATCCAATTGGAGTTCAGAAGCGAGTGGGCGTGCCATTAATTTACCTGATGAGAGGAATAAATGTATATACAGTTTCTTTAAAAACTCCTTTACGTAAATAATTTGATAAAAAGACATAAACTTACGGAAACTAGGTTAACCCCATACAGGAGTTATTACATTTCAAAGAAAAATATATTTACATACTTCAATCAGAATACTGAAAATTAAATTAAATATATTTATATGCTTCAATCAAAATACTGAAAACTAAAGACAAATACCTCGACAGTAGTTAGAGAGGAGACATTGGAAGGAAATAAAGACATTGTCAGCTAAAGAAAATTAGGGGAATTTGTCTCCATAGATCTTCCCTAAGAGAAGTGCAAAAGAAAGTTTTTCAGGCAAAGGAAATATTACTAGAGGGAAACACGGAACTTCAGGAATGAAGGAGAAGCAAAAGAAAAAGATTATCATCTTTTAATCTTTTTCTTAAGTTTTTAAAGATGCATTTCATGGTTGAAATAAAAAATTATAACATTGTCTAGGGAATGGGTTTCAATGTATATAAATATGATGCATTTGGAAGATATAAAGGAGAAGTTAAAGGGACTTAAAGGTTGTAAGGCCTCCATATTTTACATGAAGTGGCAAAATATTAACTCCAAGAAGACTAAAAACTTAGATATATATATTTTAATTTCTAGAGAGGCCATTAAAAAACAATAAAATGTGACATTAGCCAAAAACCAATCAATACATTAAAAGATAATGCTTTAAAAAGTTCAAATATCCAAAAGGAAGGTGGGAAAGAGAGAAAAGAGAAACAAAATCCAAGCATGAAAATGGAAAAGTAATAATATAGTTGACTTAATCTGGCCATAATGTAATTATACTTTATAAATGATCTAAACACACCAATGATAAGGTAGAGGTTGCCAGAATAGATTTTAACAAATTCAACTTTAAGCTGCCTACAAAAATATTCCTTAAATAGAATATGGACTGATTAAAAAATTAAAACAAAAAATTACAACATTTATATGGAAAATCAAAAGAACTGGAAGGTGGCACCTGTGGCTCGAAGGAGTAGGCCACCGATCCCATATGCCAGAGGTGGCAGGTTCAAACCCAGCCCCGGCCAAAAGAAGAAGAAGAAGAAGAAAGAACTGGAATTGCCAAAAATTGAAAAAGAAAAACAGAGTTGGAGAATTCATGATACCTGATCTAAGGCTCACTGTCAAGTTATAATAATTAAGACAGCATAGCACTGGCAAAAGATGGGGCACCTAACTCAGTGGAAAAGAATAGAGTCCAGCTATAGACTTATACACAAAAGTGCAGCTGATGGTTGAAAAAAGTACAAAGCCAATTCAATGGAGAAAGAATGGTGCTGGACCATTTGGTCATTATTTTCAAAAGAACAAACCTTAACATATACTGCATACCTACAAAATTAACTCAGAATGGATCATGATCATCAACTCTAATATAAAATGCAAAACTATAGGGCACATTCTTTGGGATCTTGAGTTAATCAACAACTGCTTACACATCACACCAAATGCATAATCCATAAAGAAAAATAGGAGTAATTGGCTTTATCAAAATTAACAATGTCTGGTTTGTGAAGGACATTAAGAGAATGAGTAGACAAGCTATAGATTCAAAGAAAATATTTGTGAATTACATATCTGATAAAGAATTTGTATCCAGAATATGTGAAGAAGCCTCAAACTCAACAGTAGGAAAACCCAGTAAAAATAGGTAAAAGATTTGAATAAATAGCCCACCAAAGAAAATACATAGATGGCAAGCAAGTATGTGAAAATATGGTCAGTATCATTAGTAATTAAGAAAATTAAATTAAAAAGCAGAATAAGATTCCATTACCCATCCATTAGAATGGCCAAAAAACAAACAGCAGCAACAAAACCACCTGGCAGCACCGAATACTGGCGGTGATGCAGAAGAATAACTAGGACAGTCACATCTTACTGGTGGGAATGCAAAGTGGCACAGATGTGAGGAAAACTCGGCAGTTTCTTATAAAGTGAAACATACAGTAACTTTCTCAGCAGAAATCCCCCTCACATATGGTATTCCAAGTGAATTAACCTTTTAAAGATACATGTTTATACAATCTAATTTGCTAAAACTTAGAAGCAGCCCAAACACCTCTCATCTGATGATTGGATAATGAAACTGTTAACTTTAATCAAAGCAATATTTATAAGAATAAAAATAGATGAGCTACTGATACCCACAACAATATGCATACATTTCAAATATATTAAGCCCTCTGAAAAAAATTCAAGAGTCTACATAGACAGGATAGTTTTTATTAGATATTCTGGAAAAGGCAAAACTATATTGATGGAGAACAGATCAGTGATACCAAGGGTCAAAGAAGTTGGTTTGACTATAAAGCGGCAGCCAAACACAGGTTTCTTTTTGGCGTGGAGGGGAAGAAGTCGATGAAACTGTATTTTGATTATGGTAGTGTTTCCCTGACTTTACACATTTGTCAAAGCGCCTAGAATTATGCATCATAAAAGTGAATTTTGCTGTATATAAAAAATGTAAATACTGCGCAAATTTCTATTTGAGCCCCCAAACTGAATATAGATCAATATGTAGTGCTTTTTCCTTAAAGGAAAGAGTGAATGAAAAATTCTTGACCTTTAATTCTCTTCATTATGCTAATATTTCATGTTACTCAACCAAAGTAATAGAATTTCTGTCTTCCCATTATAAGGGCATCAAAGAACCCAGTAGTGTTGCTGAACTGCTCTATCTAAGGGATGGGCAGTAGAAAGAAAGACAGAATGTGTTGTTTGATACATCTTTGCTGCCACATGTACAGTTGCTCCGTAAAGAGGAGGACTGCAATCTTGGTCGTTTTCTGAATAGTTGTTTAACAGGAAGAATCAATGCAGCCAGGGGCTAAGAACGAGCCAGACAACAGAGAACGCTGCTATCCTTATTAATAGTGAAAAAATATAGACATTAAACCTGAGCAAAAGATACATATTGAGTAACTTATTTTCTCTATCTCCCACTTACTATTTTCAATAATTGTGTCTGTATGGTGATGAAAAATAAGCTTAATAAATAAATCTTTGTTTTTGTTTTGGTGAGATGTGTGGTTGTGCCATTGTGGGATCAGGTTGACTTAATCCTATGAAAGGGGAAGTATTTAATGCTAGTCTTTGAACTTTCAGTGACTAAACTTTTTTAAGACTAAACCTTTATCACCTGCCTTATTCCCCATCTGCTTTCCTTTATTCTAGCAAAAGAAAATAAAATGCATTCACTTTAGTTGAGTTATGAATTGTGCTAATTTCTCTTCGAAGTCATTGGTCTCAGTGAAACTGCCAACCCCACCAGGGTTTTATCCACCTTGACAGCTATTCCAAAAGCTAATTGGTTAAAAGGAAAAATTATCCAAGTAAGTATACAGAAATTATATCCAATTGTTTCCTTACAATTTAGTGACATAACGTTGGGATTTTTGAAGAGATTGTTTCTTTGTTTCTTTTGTTGTGATTGAGTTGTTTGACTGAAACTCCTTGTAATTGGAATTTTAATCCTCCATCAGATGCATACCTTGCAAATATTTCTCCTACTCTGCAGGTTGTCTATTCACATGGTTTATTGTATCTTTTGCTATGCAGAAAGTTTGAGGGTTTCATTAAGTCTCATTTATCCATTTTTGGTTCTGTTGCTTGTACTTTTGAGATCTCAGTCATAATTTTTTTGCCCAGAACAACATGAAGAAGAGGTTTCCCTAGATTTTTTTCCAGCATATTCATAATTTCAAGCCATACATTTAAGGCTTTAATCCATCTTGAGTTGACTTTAGTATATTGAAAGAAATAAGCATCCAGTTTCATTCTTCTACATAAGACAATCCAATTTCCCCAGCACTATTTATTGAAAAGATTGTTTTTTCTCCAGTGTATGTTCTTATCAACTTTGCTGAAGATCAGTTGGCTATAGATATGTGGCTTTATTTCTGGGTTCTCTATTCTGTTGCATTGGTCTATGTGTCTATTTTCATACTGATACCATGCCCTTTTGGTTACCATAGCCTTGTGGCATAATTTGAATTCAGATAATGTGATGCCTCTAGCTTTGTTCTTTCTGCTTAGGATTGCTTTGGTGATTAAGCTTCTTGGTTCTCTGTGAAGTTTAGGATATTTTTCTAATTCTGTATAAAATGTTACTGGTATTTTGATAGGGATTACATCGAATCTGTAGATTGTCCTCACAAGTATGGTCATTTTAACAATATCGATTCTTCCAGTGCATGAGCAGGGGGATGTTTCTTCCATTTGTTATGTCATGTGTGGTTTCTTTCATTAGTGTTTTGTAGTTTTCCACATAGAGCTCTTTCACCTAGGTACTTTTTTTGTGGTGAATGGGATTTTTGTAAACGGGATTATCTTCTCGATTTGGTTCTCAGCTTGATCATTACTAGTGTATAGAAATGTTACTGACTTTTGTTAATTTTATAACCTGAAACTTTACGCAATTCATTTGTTAAATCTGAAATGTTTTGGTGTTGTCTTTAGAGTTTTCTAGATATAAGATCATATCATCAGCAAACAAAAATAATTTGCTCTTTTCCCCAATGTGGATGACTTTTAAAAATTTTTTCAGAATATTACAGGGGTCTCCGCATTTTTGTTGCATAATCTGCTTTTGACATTTCGAGTCAATGTTATAAGTGTGTCCTTCATCCCAGAATGTGTGCCTTGTACCAGTTAGGTGTGAATTAAACCAACTCCTCCTCCCTGCTCCCACTTACCTGATTCCTGATGAGTTATTTTTTCTACATCGATATGTAGAAAAAGTGTCAATTGACTATTTCCAATTTAGTATTGAGTACATACGGATTTTGTTTTTTCACTTTTGTGGTACCTTACCTGGTTGCTCTGGCTAATCAATGACATTTCTTTTTCAGCTGAGTTCTAATACAGACTCAGAAAACCTCTCAATACATCTCTCCTAGAAGACAGTAGATCAAAGATAATATATGAGTTGAAACTTGTTGGGATCCCTGATTTAGAAGATAGTGTCTGTTAAACTATCATTTTCTTGTCTTTTGTCTTCTAAGACCCTTCATTCCATTTAGTCCCTCTATCATTTTTTACCTTTTAATCTGCCTAAATCACTAAGGCTATCAGTGATTTTATTTACCAGTAATTGTCACTCGCCATCATACCTAAGATCCACTGCTAAAACAGGCATTAAGACATTATTTATTAAATCTCTGTACTAGCTGAGCACAGTAGGTCATACCTTTAGTCCCAGCAGTTTGAGAGGCCCAGGCAGGAGGATCACTTGAGACAAGAAGTCTAAGACCAGCCTGGTCAACATAGTGAAACTCTGTCTGTATAAAAAGAAATTATAAATTACCCATGCATGGTAGGGTGAATCTGTAGTCCCAGCTACTTGGGAGGTTGAGGAGGGGGATCACTTGAGTTCAGGTGTTTAACTATTTTGTCTTACTGTACTCCCTGATTTGAAGAAAGGAAGGAAGAGAAGAAGGAAGAAAGGAAGGAAGGAAGTTAGTTCTATACTACAAGGATCTGTGTAGAAAATCATACTTACCCTTATGAAGTTTACAATCCAGTAGAGTACACGAATGTTAACAAATAGGCATATTTAAATTAAAGTTAAATTAAGCAATATGAAGTAAAAGTATATAAAAATTTATATTCAGGGTCATGATTAAATCTAGTGAATTAGAAAAGGCTTTCCTAAGGTAGTGATGTTTTTTGTTGAAATGTAAAAGATGAATAAGACTCAAATAATATAGAAGTAGGAGTTTTTCAGAGATAAAAATATTTCAGGCAGAAAAACTAGCCTAAATAAGGTTGAAAGATAGGAGGAGTTAAATAAGATTAGAAACCTGAGCAGGCCAGTGGTAGAAAGGTAGTTGAGGGTAGCAAGAAATGCGGTTCTATAGGTAGGCAGGGGCCAAATCAGTTAAGAGCATTGAGAGACCAGCCTGAGCCAGAGCAAGGCTCTGTCCAAAAATAGCCAGGCATTGTGTCAAGCACTTATAGTCCCGGCTACTCGGGAGGCTGAGGCAAGAGAATCTTTTGAGCGAAGAGTTTGAGGTCACTGTGAGCTGTGACGCCAAAGCACTCTACCAAGGGTGACAAAGTGAAACTCTGTCTCCAAAAAAAGAAAAGAGTCATAAGTTTTGATATAGTAATCCCCAGGTAACTTTTAAAAAGAAAGTTCCTGAATATTTTGAACACTGAGGACTTTTCTGCTATTTTTATACAAAGCAATAAAGAACAGAGTTTCCATCTGCAAGACTTGGCAGTACAAACTCCTCTTTTCACCATTTCCCAGGGTGGATCTTACTTCAGTTTCTATTAAACACCCCAGACTCACATATTTAAATTATTTCAGCACAGTGTGAGGTGTTCTCAGAAAATAAATTAGATTTGTTACTAATAAGCAGTATCACATTATTAAAATCAACCTGATGATATTTAATTCATTACATTAGACTCTGAGCATGTCTTTGCTCTGGGTTTCAGTCTGTGGGCAAGGTTCCCAACTCTCCAGTTCCTCCATAATGGTTCAATCCCTACCTCTTTCTTAGTCTGAAATTGCTCATGCAGTCACCCAGAATCTGACTCCTTGGCACTATCGACTTGATTTCCAAGAAGGAAAGATCTTCCCGCTCAGTCATTCACAATTTCTTTTGCCTTCGTACTGAACTGTGGGTCTGTGCAATCCCTAAGTTATATTCCCTGCCCTCTCTCTATTCTCTAGAGTTTGAAAACTCCAATGCCTTCAGAGACCTAGGAGGTATGGCAACCAAGAGAAACGATAAGGGATAAGGCAATAGAAGAACCAGTCATAGACAAGACCGGGGCTATTTAGCTCCACCCCAAAGTGGCCATAGAGTTGCTCGACCATTCGATTATCAAGAAAAGCCAGAAATTCAGAGTAACAAAATATCACAGTTATTAGATGTAGGCAAATAGATCACTATATTGCCTGGGTCTAACAGACGTATGCAGATGTGGGCCACAGGTAGTTGCATTGTTGCCTGTGGTCACAATGTTTTTGAAGATGGGCCATTTCTGACACTGTGGACAGCTGAGGTTCATAAGTTGTTAAGAGCCAGGCACACTGGGGCATCATTATCTTTCTGAGAATGAAGATTACCAAAGCACATGACGGAACTTCACCATAAAATAAACAAGTGCCCAGTGGGTTCCATAGGTCCTAGCTTCAACTCTGCGCTGACAGGACCCAGCAGCAGTAGTCGATTGCTCGGACTGTGGTCTTCAGGCTACCTGGCACTCAGAAAGAGGTCCAATAATTGCCATGGTCTGCCTTCAGTGGCCTACCTGGTACTCAGAAAGAGGTTTGATGATGTCACCATGGTCTGCCTTCACTGGCCTGAATGACTCTCTCTTGTTCTTGAGAAATTGAGGAGAGTAGCTATCCTCAAAAGAGCTAAGCTGACCTATTGCTATATAAGGTGGTATTTTTAAAAATTCATTTAAAATTAGGAATGGATGTATACCATGGAATACTATGCAGCCTTAAAAAAAGATGGAGACTTTACCTCTTTCATGTTTACATGGATGGAGCTGGAACATATTCTTCTTAGTAAAGTATCTCAAGAATGGAAGAAAAATTATCCAGTGTACTCAGTATTTTTATGAAACCGATTTATAATTAATCACACTTTCTTGTGAAAGTTAAATCACAAATGTAGCCTAGGATGAAGGAGGGAAGAGGAAGTGGATGGGAGAGGAGGGGAGAGGTTTGATGGAGGGTAAATGAGGGGACCACACCTATGAAGCATATTGCAAGGGTACACGTCACATCTGTCAAGTATAGAACATAAATGTCTTAACATAATAATTAAGCAAATAAGGTGAAAGCTATATTAGTTTGATGCAAGCATTCCAAATTGTATAAAAAATCAATACATTGTACCCAACAAATGCATAAATGTATTCATGATCTATGTGTTCATGCAAAAAAAAAAAAAAGAAGAAAAGAAATGAAATAAAATAAAATTAGAAATGGCCACATTTACACCCAAACTGGTGAGATGGAATTACTAGCAAAAATCAAATCGTAACACTCTGTTACTGTCAAACTCATAAGCTTGGGGGTTTTTGTTAGTCAGTTAGCAAGTTAGAAGCTTTTGTGAATAATACTGTAGTGTTAGGACTCACCTGAATCTCTGTTTGTCACACATCAACGTTTAGAACAAATTCTTTACTGTCCTGCAGCCCAGGTAAGAAATAGGCTTTAATAGGAAAAGGAGAATTTACAAAACTAAGGTCATATACAGACAGTGCTCCCCAAAAGTATGTTTGTTTTAAGAAAGGAAAAAAACTGTTTTAAAATTGTAATACTCAATATATAAAGGTATCAAAAGATGAATACAAGTCACGTCTGAACATCTTCTATAGTTGCAGAAGTCAAATGTGACTTGAGTATTACAATTTTAATAGGGTGTTTTCTTAAAACATATTTTTTGCACTCTGTGTATATTTCAATCACCCATCATTACCCTGCGGAGAGGCAAATGGCAATCTGAGCAATGTGGTGGAACTCCAGATGAAACCAAGTTAGAAGAAAAAGCGATCTCCTGCCCAGCCCTTTCATTTCTTGCAGGGCAAGCATGAGAACAACCTTCTCATGCAATCTAGATTCGAGTGCCAGCCATTTACAGCAAATATCTTGAAATGCAATCTGCCCAGGCCTTTTAGAGGACTTTATAGTCTCTACTGCAATGCAAAATCCCATGCCCACTAGACCCAGCCAGCTCATTTTCAGGAACCTCAGAATGAAAACCTGGGGCCAGCGTTGCACTTCCTGCTCCATGCATCACAACAGAAAAGTTTCAATTTCCTTAACTATAATTGGGCCTTTGAAAAACCTATTTTTGCCCTATATAAATATGCAGACATTTGGCATTGTGTATGCCCAAATCCCACACGGAATATGAAAAGTGCCAAGATAATTAAAAACACATCACTCTATTTAATTACAAACTTTTCTTTTTAGTAAAGCTGCTCAAAGATACATAGTTAAATTGTTTGATCTAAACTTTAGACATTTGATCTCCATGTGTCTTTCTTGGAGGTGACAAGTGTCGTGGGTTGGCTCAAATGCAGACAGCCCTGGTGATACCTGATGGAACAACAGACTTACCACACAGAGGGAGCACCCAGCAGGCCTCTCCAAAAAAATACTTGGGACATTAAAGGGCAGTGGAGTAATCCTCTAGTGAAAGCAAATGGTTCTAACAGTCTTTGTCTTATAGATAAGAATTAAACTTGGAAAATCCAAAGATGATCTTGTCCTGTGGTGATAGTGTGTGGGTCCTGCACTAGATTCTTACGTGACTTAAGCACGCTCCTCTCCTGAGCCTGCTTTGGAGTACTGGAACAATTCATCACAAGGTATGTTCTTCAGCCTCGCAAACATCTGTCCCTCTGCAGCCTCCTGTTCCAGCTGTGAGACCACAGGAGGGTATGGTACTCACCCACTTGCCATGACCAACAGCTCTTCACATAGAATTGGAAGCACCAGTGTTGGTTCCCTTTACATAACTGTACATCCCATCAGAGGCTAAGTCATGCTAAGTATGCAGGCATTTGTATGTTCCCACTATTTCTTCCAAGTTGTCTGAGTTTTCTTACACTCGTTTTATGGGTCAGGAATTCAGAAAAAAACAATGGCACGATGGAATTATACAAACTTGTGATCACCTGATGAGAATATAACACAGGGACTTTAGAAGAGAGAGTGCAGGATGTTGGGAATAGGAAAAGGAAGGAGTGCTGGTCAAGTCTGAAAAGGGATGGAGAGAGAGAGCACTTCTCTGAAGTGGAAAGGACAGAACTAAGAAATGAAAGCCACCAGTTAAAAAGCTGAGGCTTTCGATGGAAGGACTCATCTAGCCTCACAAGCTCCTAAGAAAGAGCAAGGAGAACAAATACCCTTACATCCCTTATTGCATGCTCACCACCCTTCTGCCGTGCTTCTGACGGACCAAATCCAGTGCCCAATCCGAGTCCAAAAGTCAAAGGCTGAACATATTGAAGAAGTCGGGAGAGTGGATCTGGAAAGGCAAGGGAAGACGTCAAGCTCACTCAAACATCAAGAGCAGGGTGGAAGAGAGCGTCCCCTGGAAGGGTGAACGAAGAGCACTGAAGTAAGGCCAAAAGTATAATGCTTTGTCCAAGTGCATTGAATCCAAACTGCCAGGCCAGATGGAGCCACATATGACCTGCCTGTGCTTTCTCTGTAGAAAATCTTCCACCAAACCAAAGTCTCCATTCCCTCTGTTTTGGCCAAATGACCCTTTTAATTGATAATGGACATTTTGGTATTGGCTGAACTTCTACAATCAGCCCACACTGATGACATGAGTTGGATGTGCTGGCTATCAGAGAAACATGAAAGGGAACTGGCTTCCTTACATTGATTATAGAAAAAGAAAAAAGGTCCAGCAGACAGCTAGTGTGTGACTTTGTGACTGTAAATAGTGGCACATCTGGTGACTTACCTGTTTTTGACATAGTTCTTTTTTACCTATCCTTTCATTACTTACAATTACTAATAAATTTTACAACTTTATTTTTTCATGAGTGCTCAATTATCTGATCTTGAGGATAATGATTATTTTTGGAATGTTGTTCTTTTATTCTTTGTCTTTTGTACCTCTGATGTTAATCAAACAAACAAGCAAAAGTTCCCTTAATGCCTCTCATCAGAGAAAATAGTAAAGGCCAGGGCCCTGGAAATTCTCAGTCTTTCATTTTCATCTAATAATACCTGAGTTTTTCTTTTCCATCTAATAGTAACTCTCTTGCCTAACCTCTAAGAGTTCTTAAATAATAAAATGGCATACTACAAGGAGAATTTTGAAACTGTTTTGTTCACTGTGCTTCTTTTCATAGACTTCTCTATTTTCCCACTGTTTCTTTCAAGTGTCTAATTCCTATTTTATTTGTATGTATATTTCAGGAACTTATTTCTTTGTTATTATTGTCTACTTTCATTGTAATAACAGTAAAGGGCCCCCTACCTAAGCCACCTGTGTGTACTCACATACACATTTATATATAAAACACACATTCACAGAGGAAAAAATATTTAGGCTTTTCTATTTTTACTGAATTTCCAGGCCCTTAAATTTATTGAAACAAAGCCAATGAATTCACGCATAGAAGCGATGTTGTCAAATACGGCCAATGCCATCTACAAGAGCAGGCTGTTATTAAGTTCCCCTTAGAAAAGTATATAGTGCTTTCCTTGTATTATGTTTTTAATTTTCTCTGAATAAAGGATGCTTTTCTAATCATTGGTTTCTTTCCTAATCTGAAAAGTATAACTATTATAGAGAATTTGAAAGTCAATTTTCTACAATAACTATTAAAATTATAAGTAGCTTTCAAATATATAATGTCACTGTACATAGTATCTGTGTAGTGAGAAGATAGATATGCACTGAGTTCATATTAATGATTAACTATAGTATTGTCACGTAGTTCACTCAAATTAGGATTTATTGAGGACTGAAACATAGAATTTTCATATCTAATATAAGCACCTGAATCGTGACCACAGCAGCGAAATTCATCTCCCAATGTCAGAAATCTCTCTATATAATAATATCCAGAGAAGCTCTTTACCTGAAATTCTTCTAGTTTACATCATTGAACCTATACTCTGAAAACTATACATTTCAGCCCAACCAGAATTTTAGAAAATGATGTTTTGATGAAAGTATTTAATTGCTCTTCATCAGGGACTGGTGAAAAACCTTAACCAGTATGTCTAAAAACATGGTAACTTTTCTAAACAATTAGGAATTCCTGTTCTTGCCGGCACAACTGATTCTCACTGATTCTCCTTGTCTCTGCTCTGTCTGTCTCAGGGTATTGCCTTTTTATATCAGATATCAATTCTATGTCTGTTAAATTTTCAATCTTTGCTTATGCACTTTCTCAAAGTTTTCTTCCAGTATAGAAACTTTATAACCTGTTGTTAAGGAGGTATCACTTTGTTCCGTCACTTTCCAAACTTGTGTTTCCTATCACCTGTCATACTGGTAATGACTGGTCTCTGTGAGGCATTTGTGCTGCATTTCTGTTTTTCTCTCTGAGTACTTTGCATCCTAATCTATTTGAAAATTCAGATGTCCTGTGTGGTATCGAATTGGAAATTGAGTTTTGCCTTACCTTTCTCTGTGCTGATTAGAATTGTGGAGCCTGGAGTATGTGCAACATTTGGTACTGAGTTTAAGATCTGTACGTCTACTAGCTAATAAGTGAAAATGAAAATTATGTGGAATAACTTTCTTTATTTCTTCTTCTCCTTCTAAGGCACAAACTTTCAATTGACCATGGCATTTGTGTCTGTTGGACTCAATTATCATCTTGATCAGCTCCAACCTGACATGAAATCCACCTGCCTCCCACGTGTAATGGTTACACTACCAGCCTTGAGAAAATTATGGATGTGGCAAGGTATGAAATAGAAAGATAATCTATGTTATTGAAAATGGTGTAATAAGGGAAATAATGAATTTAAAGGGAAAATATAGCAAAGGATAATGGGAGGGAAAAGATTCACTTCTATCACCCTAATGCATCTGATACTGAAGGAGGCCACTTACTTCAGGCTAAAAGTGTTGTTGTAATTTTACTTAATGGTTCTTTATTTTTCCTCTAAAAGTTACTTTAGTATAAAGTACCTAAGGCTATATTATGACACACAACTATTTATGTCTAGCACATAGCGCAGTACCTTATAGAGTAAATCTGTCAGCCATTATTATCATTTCTGAGCTATTCCATCTTCCCACCTCCATGATGATCATATGTTGGAAACCACAGTGCTTTTCTACCCCAGACCATTTCTTATTAGACTATGACTTCTTTCAGAATTTAAAAATATAAAGACCCAGGAGTTAGGAATATGTTGTGTTATAATTTGCTTTCTGGGAAGTTTTAGAGGGAAAAGTAAGAGAAGCCTCTTTTTTATTTTAAAAATATTTTACTGATAGTTTCATTAAATTAAGAAACTATAAATGTACTTTATTTGTTTGTGTTGCCACCACTAAAGCTACTTAATGGAAGCAATGATTAGTAGAAATAGCTAAAAGAAGATAAAATATAATAATTATTCACGTGAAGCTGTCAGTGATTGGAGGACTTTGGATTCAGAATAGAAACGAGGAACTAAAATATGAACTGATATTGTAAGAGCTACATGTCTACTTGTTCTTAAAAAGCAAGACCAAAAGTGATCAAGCAGTTGACTACATCTCAGGAAACAATATTAGTATTTAATAGGAATTCATATGAAATAATCTATCCTCTATCATGGTAAAATTCAAATTGACATTCAAGCAAATGAATTTCATAAACTCATGAATGCAAGTAGCTCAACACATCCCAAGCCAAAGAAACTTGAAAAGAAAAGAAAGAAGAAAAGAGAAGAAGAAACCAAAACACATCATAAACAAATTGCTCAAAATAAGTGGTAACAAACAGACCTTAAATCATATCATAAAAAGAGAAACGATTTTAGCAAAGAAAAGCAAATATAAGAATAACAGCATATTTCTCACTAATAGAAATGCAATCAAGAGGCCAGTAGAGCAAAAATTGGAAAGAATTCTTTTTGTTGTTCTTTTTTCGTTTTTTTGGTACAGAGTATTGCTCTATCACCTCAGGTAGAGTGTAGCACTGCTCAGGGCACCCTCAGACTCTTGAGATAAAGCCATCCTCCTACGTCAGCCTCCCATGTAGGTGGGACTACAGGCACCTGCCACCACACCCAGCTAATTTTTTCTACTTTTTGTTGAGATGGAGTCTGACTCTTGCTCAGGCCATCAGAAGGAATTTGAAGGGAAAAGGCATTGCCAGTCTGGAATTCTATACCCACTTAACCTATCTTTCAAAAATGAAAATAAAAGTAAAGACTTTTTCAGATACATGAAAGCTAAAAGAATCTGCTACTAGCAAACCTTCACTATAAGAAATACTCAAGATAATGCTTCAGTAAGGACAAAATAGTGATATCAGATAAAAAAAAATGGAAAAAGAGCACTAAAGAAGGCACCCTCATAAATAAGTAACTATTTATAATATTAAAAATCACATTGAAAGACAAATTATTGTGTAAGCAAAAATGTTAAAAAATGGGTTGTGGATTTTATCGGGCATATATAAGTAAAATAGATGACATTAGCAGACATAAATTATGGAAGGAAAATTTATAAGCATACTATTGTATGATTTCTATACTATGGAAAAAGCACTTGATAATAAACTATGATAAATTAAAGTTATAAACTACAAACTCGGCTTGGCGCCTGTGGCTCAGTCAGGTAAGGCACCAGCCACATACACCTAAGGTGGTAGGTTCGAATCCCCAGCCCCGGCCCGCCAAACAACAATGATGGCTGCAACCAAAAAATGGCCGGGCGTTGTGGCGGGCGCCTGTGGTCCCAGCTACTTGGGAGGCGGAGGCAGGAGACTCGCTTGAGCCCAGGAGTTGGAGGTTGCTGTGAGCTG
>CAUYQV010013772.1:0-17093 GCA_963574575.1 Galagoides demidoff
TTGATACAATGATTAACCAAATGATATGAAAGTTATGTTAACCAGCTTGATGAAGATGTTTCAAATTGTATATGAAACAGCACAATGTACCCCATGTTGGCATCAATGTACACAGAAATCAATTAATAAAAAAAAAAAAAAGTTAAAAAAAAAAAAGAATACTTTAAAAGTGATGCTTTGTATTTTCTCCTGCATCATGTCACGAGGCATGTAGTGGTGGGTCGTCCTGCTATCAGTGATGTTAAGATTGATCCGTGGTTCAGGTGCAGGCTGATCTATTCATTTAAAATTCATCATCAGTCAAATAGTTGTAGCAGCTGTCTCTGATTGTATCCAGTATTCCATGAAGGTCACAAAAGAATGACTTTCTAATTCTACCATTCTTCTTGCATTTATTGTTTCTGGCTTCCTACAAAGAACTTTTCCTTATCAACTATTTGGTTACTTTGAAAAAAACAGCTCAATAGGAAAGAAGACAAATACCTCTCATCTTTTCCCTTAATCAGTTTTGAGAATAATGAGTTGTTGCCCTAGCAACCTTCCAAGGTTATGAATGAAGATTCTTTTCTTTTTAGTCATTGTGAACTTCTGGACTTACTGTGCATTTCAGTCTATTGGAGTCACTATTCTTTTGGATGCTTGTATTTTTCCATATTGGGGCATAGATGTTTCTTTATGTTAATTTTGGCTTCTTTTCATATGACCCTGGTAGATTTTAACATCATCTTTCTTTCAGCCATGATGATCCCACTTATGAACGTCCTGCTCCAGATTTGGAATCAGCTATTTTTTTCACGAGACCAGTTTTCTGTGTGTTCTGTTTAGTTAGTCACAATGTAAATGGTATTTATAGACAACAACCTGGACACAGTGTAGAGTTTGGATATTCACTTTTACTCTAAAAAGGGTAAAAATAACTAAATAAAGCCATTTTCAACTGTGATGTTTGTATTAACCCTTTTCTTCAGAGCTTTTATTCTCATTGCACTTTCTTCACACAATTTTGTTCTAATGAAATATGGAAGTTTTTATGTTTGAAAGTATATTATTAATCATCTTACCATAACTCTCTGTAACAAAAATTTGTACATAAATTAAACTTTTTCTTTCTTCTTCTTTTTTTTTTTGAGAGAGAGTCTCACTCTGTCACCCTGGGTAGAGTACTGTGGCATCATCATAGCTCACAGCAACCTCAAACTCATGGGCTTGAGCAATCCTGCCTTAGCCTGCCAAGTAGCTGTGACTATAGACATGTGCCACTACACCTGGCTAGTTTTTCTATTTTTGGTAGTGATGGGGTCTTTCTCTTGCTTGAGCAAGTCTCAAACTCCTGAACTCCGAGTTCCACCTGCTTCAGTCTCCCAGAGCGCTCAGATGACAGGTCTGAGCCACCACACCCACACCCACCCTTATTTCTTCATTCTTTATAATCCTATATCTCTAAGTTCTAAATGCTTGAGTATTGTATATAAATTTCATCAAAATTAATAAAAATGTGTCTCCTAAAGATTTAAATAAATGTCCAAAAATTATAAAACACCACTCATGTAAGTTTAGTTTTTCTTTGTTTTACTTACAGTGGTAATGTGAATCTGTGAGGAGTAAAAGTGGAACTTTTTCTTCCACTTCTTTCTCCTGAAATCATGCTGAGGCAGAGAAGCGTGAATGGAAGTGCAGCCATTCACCTAGGCCCAGCTCACAACCCAACAGTGAAGAGGGAGCCTTTTATAAAAGACTAAAATTGTCCAGCATGCTGCTTCCAAGTTTTGAATCCTATCATTTTAAACCAAAGGGATAAGGCATAGAGTCTTTCTTTGAATACTATATTTACCTGACAAAATGACGTGCCACCATCTTTCTAGGCAACACTTTGTAAGTTTTCCTGTAACGTAGGACTCTTCCTCCAAATCTGGGAGTTTTGGGGCAGTAATCAGGATGGAAGAAATGAGGCCTCAGAAAGAACTACATCTTTACTCCTTTGCCATACTCTTTGGTATATTTGAATCCAGAATACCTCAACATTGACTCAAATTTCCTGCTTTTATTGACACAGGCCACCTTGTAGATTTCATATTGTACATTTGTTTGAATCAGGGATTTAAGTTTCTGAATCCTAGATTAATTAATATCCAAAATAGTAAGATTTTGGATAGATACTGCTTATTTCATTATTGTTCTTCTCTCATAAAGTGAAGGAGTAAGAATAAAAAGAATAAAACCAATGAATTAACTTCAGGATATAATAAATGTGAGGATCAGAAAACTGAGTCACTTAAAACTACTAGGGCATGCTTACCTCTCTGGGTAGTTTTTGTGTGCCCTCAGAGGTACGAATACCTCATTTCAGCACTGTGTACTTCAGTATCATATATAAATAGAGGTACTGTAATTTCCTAGGGTAAAAGCATGCCTACTTGTACTAAGTCCAGCTAGATTTCTCTGCAGTTTTGATGAACCATATCATATCATATATTCCCACCAGTAAACATCTCCTTTCCTTCTTTGTTGTTCTTGGTATTCATTTTTATTCAACTTGTCTTTTTTGCCAATCAAGTAGACATAAATTGTTATCTTCAGGTAGTTTATAAATTTTTGTTTAACAATCCTAGGATTGAGTCAATTTCTACTAGAACATTGTATTGGGCATAGAATTAGCTATGTTATTTCTTTGGCTAGTGGAAGCAAAAGTAAAGTAACTTGCATCATCAAAAGTGCTTTCCTGATGGGACTTGCCTACTTACCTGGGAATGCTTTTATAAGTGTGTGAACAGGCCCAGTATAGTATTTTATTTTATTTTATTTTGGACTAATATAAGGGTACACATGATTAGGTTACTTTCTTTGCATTTGTTAGGTACTGTCCTGGTTGTAGTTGAGTCCTTCATCCACGAGGTGTGTCATGTACGCCTATATTGTACCCATTAGGTGGAACATAACCAAGCCCTTGGCTCCTCTCCCTTCCCTCTTTCTGAATTTAATTGTGTTTTTCTTCTTATGTGGGCCTGTAGTTGTTCATCTACTGGTTTCAAATTAGTATTGAGAACATGGATGCTTGTGTTTCTGTTCTTAAGATACTTTACTAATGAGAATATTTTCCAAATACATCTAAGTAAATACAAAAGATGTATAGCCTCCGTTCTTTTTATGGCTGAATATTATTCTGTGGTGTACATATACTATGATTTATTAATTCATCTTGAGCTGTTTCCACATCTTTGTGATTGTGAATTGAGCTGCTATAAATATTTTAGTGTAAATGTCCTTATGATAAAATTATTTATTTTCTTCTGTGTAGATACTATTCATGGGATTGTAGGGCCAAATGGAAGGTCTACTTTTAGCTCTTTGAGAATCCTCCATACTTCTTTCTAAAAAGGATGTACTAGTTTGCAACCATCTGTAATTTTAGGACTTTGTGATGTGGGCCATTCTCACTGATGTTAGTTCATACCTCAAGGTGGTTTTGATTTGCATTTCTCTGACGACTAGGGACAATGAACATTTTTTTCATGTGTTTGTTGGCCATTTGTCTGTCTTCCTGGGAGACGGCTTTGTTCATATCTCTTGCCCAGTGATTAACTGTGTTGTTTGTTCTTTTGTTGTTGATTGGCTTGAATTCTTTGAAGATTCTAGTTATTAGCCATTTGTCAGATTCATGACATGTGAATATCGTCTCCTATTCTGAGGCTGTCTGTTTGCTTTGTTTGTTGTGCAGAGTTTTTAAGCTTGATCAGGTCTCATTTATTTATTTTTGTTGTTGCAGTTATCAATGAAGTCTTTTTCACAAAATCTTTTCCCAGGCCAATATTTTTAAGAGTTTTTCCACATTTTCTTTTAGAGTTTCTATAGTTTCCTGTCTTAGATTTAAATCTTTTATCCAGTGTGAGTTACTTTTTGAAAGTAGTGAGACCTGCAGGTCCAGTTTCATCCTTTAACATATGCTTAACCAGTTCTCCCAGCACCATTTATTAAATAGGGATTCTTTTCCCCAGATGCTTTTGTCTGGCTTAATCTGAGGCTAGTTTCATCTCTAGATTCTGTGTTCTATTCCATAGGTCTGTATCTCTATCTTTTATGCCAATACCATGCTGTGTTTATCATTATAGACTTGTATAACCTGAAATCTGGTTATGTGATGCATCCTGATTGGTTTGTATTTCTTAGAATTGCATTGGCTATTCAGGGACTTTTTCTGATTCCATAAAAATGAAGAACTGCTTTTTAAACTTCTTCAAAGTAGGGCATTGGTATTTTATTGGGAACTGCATTAAATCTATAGATTACTTTGGGTAGCATAGGCATTTTAACAATGTTGATTCTTCCCAGCCATGAGCATGAATATGATATGTTCTTTCATTTGTTAACATCTTCTGCTATTTATTTTCTCAGAGTTTCATAGTTTTCTCTGTAGAGACTTCTTTTTAAGATTTTTGAAGTCACTACTATTCTCTCTAAGTGTGTTATCTTTCACACTTTGAAAGTAAATAGTAAACTTTAGTGAACATAAGTACAGTAGAACATCCATAGTGGCCCCTACACTGACCACCTTCTTATGTTGATTTAATTTTCATAGACTGGACATGCACCACATGTACATATTAGTACAATAGGCCTACTTTCTTATGTTGATCACGTCTATATGTTACCAGCTTGTTACAGTCTCAGAGAAGAGAAGGTAGTCAGCTTAGAGAAGTTCTACTATACTATTTCCATTTTAGTCAATTAAAGCCAATAACTATACCATTATTTACTTTACAGTTTGTGCTATCTGAATCTTGTTTAAAAATTACATACCCACCATAAAGGTAACAAATGTGTCTCCTTAGTTTCTTCTATCAGTATTATGGCTTTAGTTTCCACATGTAGGTTTTAAATCCGTTTGGAAATTCACCTTTGTATACATTATAAGGTAGGGGTTCCAACTTAATTGTTCTAAGTATAATGAACCTATTCCCCAAAGATACCTTTTATATAATTATCTCCTTATAGATTTGTATTACTATTTTATCATGTCTAGAGTTGCTATATACACTGAGAACTTGTTATTCTATCACATTGGTCTATTTGTTTATTTCTGCGGCAGTTTCATATTGTTTTTATTACAATGGCTTTATAATGTATCTTAATTATTGTCAGGTTTTATTTGATTGCTTCTTGAAAATGGACTCAGTGATCTATGATTTAATTATTTTCCATACGTTTTTAATACATTTGCTGAGTTTTTTAAAAACAATTTTGCCAATCCTGCTGTTATTTTTATTTGAAATTACATTTAATTTCTGAATTAGTCTATCAATAATATGTACTTTTGTGATGTTAAGGTATCTAATCCTTGAACAATGAAGGTATCAACCGCTATTCATAATAAATCTATGTTTATGACTTAAAATTCTCTTTGTGAAAACTTATGCACTTTCAATCAAGATAATTTATAGATACTTTGTAGCTTTTATAATTATCTTGAAAAGGCGTTAATTGCTATTATATCTTCAAGTTAGATATTGCTGATGGAGATGCTTGCTGTTAGTTTGTTCAAGTTGATTTTACTTATCAGTATTCCTTAAGTTTATTTTGAGTTCTAATGCCTTATATAAAATCTGTTGATTTTCCTATGTAAATAATTTTGCTATTTGCAAATAATTATATCTTTGTGCCAGTTTTTTTTTTCAATCTTTGTATCATTCATTTCTAGGGAATGAATATTCCCTAGAATATTTTCATCTTTTTTCCAGATCTTTAAAAGAATGCATACAAATATTTTTCTTAAGTAGGATATTTGCTATAAATCTGGTATATAATCTTTATGAAGTGTCTCATGACTTCAAATATTTAAGAAATTTTTGGCTTGTGTATTTTGTTTTGTTTACTCATATATTGAATCACAAAAGTCTTTTTGCTACATTTATTGAGAAAAATATACCTTTTTTTTTTTTAACCTTTAGTCCACAAACGGGATGCCTTAGGTTGATAGATTTTCTGCTATTAAACAACCCTTTGGCTCTCAGGATAAACATTGCTTGGTAAAGTTATTTTCTTAGAGGTCTTTTGGATTTGGTTATATAATTGTTATTTAGGATTTTCTCCTCTATGATCTTAAGTAAAATTGACAACATTTTGTACTGTCCTTTTCTAGTTTAGAATCTTTAGAATCAGAGGTATTTTTTTCCTATTTTCTTGAACAGTTTGTGTAAGACAGGAATTATCCTTTGTTTCAAATTTTTCTTTCCCTGTAAAACGTTCATGCACTGGGACTTGCTTGGAGGTAACAGGGTGCCTCCAATTACCGCTTAAAGTTTTTGAATGGTGATGATCAGCTCAATTTTTTAACTGTTTTGTGCCAAGTTTGGCAATTGTTTCAATTACTAAAGGTATGTAATCAATTGCTCCAAAACTTAGTGGTGAAAAACAACTATTTTTTTTATTTACATATACATGTGTTTATTAGGTTTCCACTTTTTGACTTCAAAAATTGAAAATTAACAAAAACCTCATAAAGAACAAATGGAGATAAATACATTCAGGAAAAAATCAGATGATTGCTACATTGAAATATTAAGCAATAATAATAATAATGCAAAGAAAGTAGCATTCACATTGTCAAATAAGAGTATGTCTATTATAGAATACTTTGACTATGAGATTCAGTATGGAGTCATCAGTTAACTTCTTCTTATTATTTTTCTTCCAAAGTCTCAAAAAATAAACAACTAATATTTATAATAAAAATAAAAGATAATTTCAAAAAACAGATCATGCCAAATCTTATAGACAATAGAAAAAGAAGAAATACTTCTCTCTCTCTCTCTCTCTCTATATATATATGTATATACATATATGTATATATATTTTATTCCTTGCAGATGTTAAGACTCAAGAATTCAACAGGATTATAGTGGAGTGGCTTATTCCTTAGCTGGAAGAACTGATGATTAGGGTTTGAAGTCAGCCAAAGGCATTCACTCATCTGACTATAGATTCCACCTTTTAGCTGACACCTCTGTTCCTCTCCCTATGGGCTCTCAGCTGGTCTCTCAATGCCCTTTTCCTGTGTCAGGTAGTTTGAGCTTCCAACATGACGGTGGCTTTCCCAGAGTTAAAGGTAGACCTAGAGTGGGAATTCCATGGCTCTCCAGACTCTGTACTTGTCAGAGAAGGCACATACCTGTTCATGTTCAAAGGCAAGGAAAACAGATTTTACTTCTATGGAGGAATAGCAAGATTCTGGAAGCACATGTGAATTTTTATGGAAAATACAATCTGCCATAGTAGTTTTTATATAGATCAACTGTGTTTTCAAATGTATTAGTGAATAGTCAGTTGTTCTCATTTTTTTTTTTTATTTTACTTAATTGCTGTTTTGCTTTTGGCTATGTCTAAATTTTTATTCCATATTTTGTTTAATTGAAAATATTTTCATTTTCCTTTAATCAATCTTTGTTGTTGTTGTTGGACAAGGTTTATCTCTGTAGCACTGGCTAGAATCCAGAGTGCAACCTTAAATTCCTGGGCTCAAGCCACCCACCTGCCTCAGCCTCCAGAGTAGCTGGAACTATAGGTGTATATTTCCATGCTCAACTAATTTTTTTTTCCATTTTTTATAGAGATGGGGTCTTAGGGTCTTGATATTGCTAGCTCCAGGCCTTAAGCAATCTTCCCACCTCTGACTCCCTGAGTGCTCTGATTATATGCATGAGCTACCTCACTTAATAAGTCTTATCAGATATTTGTTTACCTCATACTCAAAGAACTAGAATTAAATTTAAGCCATATTCATTTTTATTTTTTCTGTTTCTTGATTTGTTTGCTTTTTAAAAGAAGTATCTTCTTTGTTTAATTTTGTCTGTTTCTCTTGTAATCAGGCAGAATTCATGGCTCATTTTATTTCAGTGGGTTTTTTTTTTCTGATAAATGTATTGAAATCTATACATTTTTATCTGAATTCTGCTCTAGTTATGCCCTGTAGCCTTTCATAGGAAGTGATACCATTGTTATTCAATTCTGAGCATTTCCTCATGTCTCTTATGATTTCAACTTCAGCCAAAGGGTAATTTAACAGTAAGTATTTTAGATTTAAGGCATAAGCAGTATTTTTGGCACCTTTTTATTAATGTTTTAATCATTTTATTGCAATATGTGTAAGGAATGTCATCTCATGTTGATTCATTGGAATTGATTGAAACGTTCCTCTCTATAATTGTTCCAAATTTAACTTTTGTGAATAATCCATATTGTCTGAGAAAGAATCTGTTTTTGTTTCTCTCTGCCCTAAAGAGGCTTTGGAGACTCTCATCTGTAATCTATACTATGGGCCTATCAAAAAGCTGGTAGACACGGGGTGCGGCGTGGTGGCTCACTCCTATAATCCTAGTACACTGGGTGGCTAGGACAGAAGTATTGCTTAAGGTCTGGTGTCTGAGACCAGCTTAAGGAAAAATTAAGTCCTTATCTCTACAAAAAAAGAGAAAAATTAGCTGGGCTTGGTGACTTGTACCTGTAGTCTAGCTATTTAGGAGACTGAGGCAGGAGCATGGGTTAAACTCAAGAGTTTGAGACCACAGTGAGCTATGATAGCACCGTGGTACTCTAGCCAGGCTGATAGAGAGAGACTCTGTCTCAGAAAAATAAGTCCATAGGGGCCAGGTGCAATGACTCATACCTCTAATCCTAGCACTCTGGGAGACCAAGACTGGTAGATTGCTCAAGCTCATGATTTCAAGACCAGCTTGAGCAAAAGCAAGACTCTGACTCTACTAAAATATAGAAAAACTGAGGCAAGAGGATTGCTTGATGTTGATATGAGCTATGATGCCATAGCACTGTACCCAGGGTGACAGCTTGAGACTCCATCTTAGAGAAAAAAAAAAAATGTCCATAGACATGCAGATTCAGATGAGGAGCAGGAGGCTAAGAAGTACACTAACCTGAGAAGAGTAGGAGAATGCCAGATGTGTATTGTCCAGACTTTTCTCTTTTCTGCCGCACATTGGAAGAAGAAGTTGTCATGGGCCACACATTAAACATGTAAACACTCAGGCAAGCTGAGGAGCCTCAAGCTGGACACCCTGATGGGGTTCTGACAGAGTTTAGAGGGATGGGGACAGAGAGTTGAAGTGACAGCCACCAAGTAAAGTAAGGACTAGGATCAAATATCTCACAAAAGAAAAATAAACAGCTGTGGAGACTCACTGGGCCAGGAGCACAAAAAAGAGAAGGCAGAGGAGTCAAGGATGATCATACAATTTTAATGAGTGTGAGGAGCAAGGGTTAGAGTCAAGGAAATGATGAGCTCATGTTCAGATAAGAGTTTGAGGTATGACTGCAAAATCATAGCAAATGTTCAGAAGGAACCAGAAAAAAAGAAGTGGGAATGTGCTGAAAGCTCCTACTGTCTTTCAGCTAGGAAAGTTGTACACTGTCTGTCTTCTACTATTTTGCTTGCTGTGGTTCTCAACCCTCTAAATGCCTCCTAATGCCACAACCCTTTATGTTCCTCATGTTGTGGTGAGCCCCAAACATAAAATTATTTTTGTTGCTGCCTCATAACTGTAATTTTGCTACTGTTATGAATTGCAATGTAAATATCTGATATGCAGGATGTATTTTCATTGTTACAAAGGGGTCATGACCCATAAGTTGGGAACCACTGTTAGAGCAGTGGGGAGGGGGGCTTGATCTATAGCCCATATTTCCGAATCTAAGGGTCTTTCCAGACAAGTATTTTCATGAACATAGAGCCCAGTAACATTGAGTTGACTTTGTCAGTCTGGTTTTTCATTGCACATTTGATTTCTGGGTAAGGGATTAACCTCTTGTTGCAAGGGCCAGTGCAATCTGCTTTTCTTTATATTCCCACTCCTGCACTGTCAAGTTGCAATCTAGTCAATTGGAAATAGGAGCTGAGTAATTCTCTGGACTGAAATTTAATTTTTTCATCCTGAGTGCCATGGTATAGGTTCTCAACCAGGTTTCTTCCTGCATTTTATAACCATCTTCATGTCTCCTAAATGCTAAATCTAATCTCCTTTCTATCTCCTGAATTGCCAAAATGTTTTCTAGGTCTTTCCATGTAGCAAGTATAAAGATTAAAATGGATGTCCTGTGTAGTCTTCCTTTTGTGGCGTGCAGGTGCCCTATACTGTTTCAGATGCAGATTTTTTGTGCGTTCAGAATCCCAAGGAGAGCATAGACCCTCTTTGCCTCTCCGCACCTCCCTGGGCTCGTCTCTCTGCTTCCCCAGAACCTGTCTCCAGCAGGCCACTTTCTCAGTGACAGCTTTCAGGCCTCCCAGCTGCATATGTCCTTGGCTGTCATCCTCTGCCTGCAGCCGCAAGATGCTTCAGCAACTCCAACCCAGGGGCTTACATTCCTGAGTTGGCAGTGGGTTGGGAGGGCTTTTTCTTCTCTTCTTTCTTTCTTATTTTGTTTTGTTTGTATTTTTGTTGTTGTTCAATTTACACATCCCTGAGCTGTCATGTTGGACCTCCCCTCCCCCCAACAGCTGTCAGACCCCCCTACAAGGAGACAGAGCAAACCAGAAACAAACAATGTAGGAAGAGAAATTTCAAAGCATATTCAGAGAAACGTGTTACTTCAAAGGCGTAGCAGGTCCCTCTGGAGCTCATTACTGTAGTTGGTGAGCTAAGGCGGGGAGGGAGCTGCTCAGTTAGCTCCCAGGGGGTGGGGAAAATGGGGGGTGGGGAGCAGCGCACAAGAAATGCAGTTTAGCTTTTTCTTTAAACTATCAACTTTATATACCCATCATAGATAAAGAAATAAGCATTGTCCCTTCTCTAGTCCCCAGAAACTGTTTATTTCCCCTGATATCCCACTAATGGCCCCAAATCCAGGATGGCTAAGGACGAGAACATCCTTTCCCTTGTGGAATCAGTAGCCTGTAGAAAGAGAGAGGCAGAGGGCAAAGATGGACAACATTGTGCTGGATAACTATAGTTTAGATGATTCTGTAGAGCAGAAGGGGCTAGGTAGCCCCTCAGCCTCACATTGTACCGGGGAGGGCGGGAGCCACTGGGGCAGCCAGGGAACCCCAGGGGAGAAGCTCTCATCTCTCTGGGGGAGCTGTGTTTGTTTTACTTGCAAAGGCTAGAACTATTAGAATGCATCTCAGGCAAAAGTGATCAGCAAGGGAAAATCTATCCAGTAATAATTGGTCTTCTTCCTGCATACCTCTGATACATCTACTAAAGCTTTTTATATTTTTCCCTATAAGTTTGTCTTGCTCATTAGATTGTGACATTTAAGGTCAAGAAAGAAAGATTATTGCATTTTGCATAGGATTTGTTTCCACTGAACTTCTCAAAGAGTCCAAGAAATAAAAAATACCAAGTAAAATTGCTTTTGAACATAGAATATTTCATTGCCACCTTTCTTTCGAATTTATTTTTAATATGTATGCAATAAAATTCAGTGTTTTAGTATACAGTTCTATGAATTTTGATACATGCAGAGTAGTATAATTTCACTGGAATCAAAATACATAGTAGTTCCATCACCCCATGCACACACACATCCACACATATTCGTGATAACCTTTTGCAGTTAAGCTCTCCCCGCCCTTTACCCCTGACAATTATATTAATCTTTTCTCTGTTCCTATAGTTTGCCTTTGCTAGGATGTTATATAAAAGGAATAATATAGTATGTGACCTTTGAGTCTGGCTTTTTCAATTAGCATAGTACATTTGAGATGCATCCATGCTGTAGAATGTTATGGGTACTTTATTCATTTTTATTACTGGGCAATATCCCATTGTACAGATGTACTATCATGTAGCTGTCCACCCTCTAATAGAGGACATCTGGATGTCTTTCCAGTTTGGGACAGTTAGAAAGAACGTGGCTGTAAGCATCAGGGTAAAAGTTTTTAGATGAACATTGTTTTTCATATCTGAGAGTAAGACACATAAACTTCTATTGAGTAAATTAAAGAATAAATTGGCTAATATGCAGTGGATTTTTTTTCTCTACAATAAACCATTTTCAATTTCTTTCCTCAATGTGCCACTAATATAACAAGGCTATTCCAATGCCTATTTCACATCGAAATCTAGTTTCTGGGCTCATTAACTCAGTATTTCCACCTGAAACTTCACTTCAAATGTAAAAATGATTTGATGAGGGGTTCAATTTTTATTTACAGAACTTCAAGGACATAGAGCTTTTAATTCTTCTTTCTGCTTTTATTGGAGGGGACTGGGGTTGTTCAGGCCTGACCTCAGAATGGTGAAAGAGCCTGCAGGCTCAAGTATATCTCAGCCTCCTAGAGAAAAGTGGACCCCCAGAGTTTCCTTTTCTGTGGGGGACAGTTATTCTTTCCAGATTATAAGCCCTGGTCGTATTTTTATCCCTCCATTACATTGAAAAGATAAGAGTAGCCTATGAATTCCTTTCATCCATGAATAAATTTAGAAAGAAGAATTATCTAGAGACATTATAGCACAGGAGACCACTGAAGTGTCACTCTGTGTAGTGACATCAACTTGAAGCCAGACACAAATGTACATGAGTCCTTTCCCCTGTTGATCATGTATGTGGGGCTACAGGAAGCAAAGCTGGTTAAAACGATTGCTAATTTTGGGTCCTTTGAAATACCTTTTTTCTATCAGGAAATTCCATAAAACTGTGCTTTATGACTGTGTGAGTGCATCAAAATACTTTACCCTGAACACGATTCATGCTGTGTTAATTTTAAGTGAAATATACATCATAAATTAAGTCATACACCAGTTCCTTCCTCTGAGTAATCCAAATTATTTTTATATCATGTTGAGACAAGCTGAACTTCAAAACGTACCATCAAGATACAGTCAGCGATAATAGTCTTCATTTGTGTCCATCACAATTGTGATCATCAGAAAACCAAATGATGTATGAGAGAGAGCATTAATGTTAATGCGGCTACAGAGAGCAAATTTTATCAATTTCATCACCTTTACATCAAATAACTCAGTGGTTCTTAACTATTCGTGGGTGAGAGAGCCTGTTGAAAATATGTTGTAAACTATGGATCTATTTCTAGAAAAATACACATTTATACACCGGAAAACAGCATTTTATTTAAAATTTCAGGAAGGTGATAAAATAAAGTCTATCTTTAAATTCAGTAATGATCCATGTCCCATGTTTGAGTTAAGAACAAAACTTTTATTGAGTATACGTATCTGTTTAACAAATAGGAAAAACTTGTATTTAAAATCATATGGGTAATTCTTTCCAGTGACAATGAGGAGAGGGAATCTAATTTAAGCACTTGCCTAGAGTGATTAATTTTAAAATCACATGTGAAAGAATAATACAGGAGATGATTATTAAGAGATAAGAGTGGAGATAAGAGAGATAAGAGAGCCGAGGAACTGTGGGTCCAGCAGAGCCTCTCCATGGATGCCTCCCCCAGGGCCTAGAGAAGCGGCTTACTAATGACTGGAGAGAGGAAGGAAAGAAGGGAAGGAGGAAGGAAGGAAGAAGGAAAGAAAGACAGAAAGAAAGAAGGAAGGGAAGGCCCTCACGGTGCCTCACACCTATAATCCTAGCACTCTGGAAGGCCCAGGCAAGTGGATTGCCTGACCTCAGGAGTTCAAGACCAGCCTGAGAAAGAGCAAGCCCCGATCTCTCTTAAAAATAGTACAGCTAGCCGAATGTGGGGGCAACTGTAGTCCCAGCTATTTGGGAGGCTGAGGTAAGAAGATCACTTGAGCCCAGGAGTTTGAGGTCCTGTGAACTATGATGATGCCATGGCACCCTGCCCAAGGCCACAAAGTGAAACATTGCCTCCCGAAACAAAGAAAGCAGCAGCAGCAAGGGAGAAAGATGTCTTGCAGACAGTATGTGTGATAATAAGGTAGGAGGTGACGTACAATAGTGTTCCCCAAATCCTTGAATGACCAGGATTGTTTCTTTATGTAAATGTCAGAAGAACACACTGAAGAATGATACAAAGGTTTCCTGAGTGCAGCAAGCTGATAGGAATGAAAACCTGCAGTCAGTGTCACTATTTAGACACATGGTATGGCTGCTGCATCTTTTGAGGGTGGGAGTTGGGGCTCATTCCATTCACCCCGATTCTAGTTGCAGACCTGGCTTGGTCCAGTCACTTCTCCTTCCATAGAGCAGCTGTCATTCTTTCCTCCGTAGTGCTGTCCATCAGCCCACCCAGTGAGTGCTTTTTCTAGGCTACCATTGTCCTTGCAGTTGCTTGAGCTCCTGTCCCAGAAAAACAAAGTGATAAAAAGAGTTGCTGCCACCTAACTCTTCCACGGTGGAGCCCTTCACATCTTCCTGCCAAACATCAAACCTCATGCACCTGGATCTCTTCCTTCCAGCTTTTAGGGAAAGCATATATAGTCAGCAAACCAGGCCTGCATTTCAATCACGGTTCTATCACTCACCAACTGGGTCACCTTGAGCAAAGCTCTTAACTTCTTCAAGTCTATCAGGATTATGAGGATTCTTAGAACAACCCCACATAAGTCAAATGGGTTTACACATATTACTTCAGAAGTTACATGCCCTCTTCCTGTGAGTAGACCTGGCATACGTTTTCATCCTCTGAGATGATAGTAGAAGGGGGTGGAGCTAAAGAGGAGGGATCCGTGGAAGGGAAGGAGTAGGCAGAAGAAAGAGCTGGCAGCAGGTTACGGAAAGGCATGGGATGCATGACGTAGTTGGAGTCCAGCAATGCTAGTAAAGGAAGGAAATGAGAAACTGAACACGGGTGTCTCCGCTGCATTTTGCTCACGTGCCTGCTCCAGTTTCGACACGTTCCTGAATGTCTCCAGGAAATGTATTAATATAAGAACTGCTTCATAACATGCATTATTGATAGCCGTTTCTTTCCAATCCTCCTTTCCCCACCTCCCTTCATAGTTAAAAGTATTTAACAGCTCTTGCTAGTTCTTTGGGTGGCAGGAGGAAATACTTAACATTTTGAAAACATATATAATCCATATTTTCATTTACTACTCTTTACTTTGAATACCTCTGTGTTCTAATCTTTCTAATCTAAATTCAGGCATTTATATACTACAAAGAAATTCCCCTGTGGTTTAATGTCTTCAAACTGTATGGATTACACTTCTGCATCTCTGTAAGTTCAGCAAAATGCTTTCCTGTGGACACAGTATTTTCACATGAATCTTCACATCAGGGCCTCATGGAATCTGTGGTTCAGAAAGGCTTTCCTGGCTTGGCCAGCGCCAGTGAGTTGTCAAACTAAAATCTAATTTAGTGATTCCCTTTCCCTGTCAAACTCATTTTATATCTCTGCTAAGTCAAAGAAAAATCTATAAGTTAATTATATATTAAGTATATATATAATTTTATGTTACTAAATGTGGTGTTCTAGGCACCAGAACACATATTACTCTTATGAAAACACGAAATGCCACAAACTCTAAATGGAAGAGGCTTTCTTCATGAGTACATATGAACAAGAACCTTTGTAAAACAAAGATCAATTCTCTTCTGTAATTTTAAATGCAGAAATGCTAGTGACATTTTTCTATACATTTTGTGAAATTATTAAACGTACAGTTAAGATGTTTACAAATGCAGTCTCTTACTGGGAACTCCTCACTAAGCAAAAGTCCTTGTTGAGGCGAGTCCTTTGTCTCTGAGGTGGGTGGGTCTAGCCACAGGGGCTTCTTGCCTTTTCACAGAGGTTGATACCAGAGACCACTAAGTCTGGGAATAGGCTTCATACTGAAATCTAGTTCCTACTCTAGAAGAATATGCATCTCTGGAAGAAGACAAAAGGGAGAAAGATTACCAAGAAGCCATACTCACAGGACTGAGAGTACTCTGACTCTCCCGCGTGAGGCTGAGCCTGTCCTTAGACACTTTGCTGAGTACAGCACCAAGGGACAAGGACCCTTCTAGCTCCAAAAATCCAGGCCTGATTGTCAGGACCTAGGACGATCCTAGTTGGAGGATGGCTGAGCTGCCTTTTGCGCTGATCCTGATTGGTGGTGCCATCCTCCAGCTAGGATTCTGCCTTCCTTTTTTTTCTGCCAGTTGCCAGGATAGAACCTTCAGCCTTGAGGCCACATGTGGCCTTCTGAATCCTTGAGTGCAGCCTTTTGACCAAATCCAAATTTTAATAAAGGGGGTTGTTGTGAAATTTGGATTCTGTTGAGGGCTGCATTTGGGGATCTGGGGGCCACATGTGGCCTTGAGGCTGCAGTGTCCCCCATCCTGGATTACCATCTGTCCCCGGCTTTGTCCATGAGCTGATACCTTTTTAACTTCTGCCTGAATAGATGCTACGGATGCTTCCCTGCCTCAGCCCCACTTGCACCACCTCAGCACACATGACTTTTCTCTAGTTTCTGCCTTCTCTTCATCTGTTTGTGAAATTGAGCAATTCCTAGCTTTTACCACGTTTTCTTCCTCTGCTTCTTTTTCTTACCCCTTGCTTGCTACCTTGAAGTATTTTATCCTCTTGCCGGCCCTTGCTGCAGACCCATCTCAGGGTATCCCTCCTCCTCCAACCCATGTCATCAGTACTTTCCCAGAATCCCTGCCTTTTTCCTTATAACACATCTACTTTTCTCCTTGTGAAATATCCTAAAGTCCTTCATACTGGTATTTTTTTCCCTTTTAAGAATGTTATACCCATATCCCCAATGTCAGCCTCTTTTCTTCCTGTATAACTTGGGGGACTCAAAACTATTATTTAGATTCCTTATTCTACCCTGAACTTTAACTATTGCTATTCCCCTACCTCCAAGGATACTTGCCCTTTTCATTTCCACCCACAGCACTCATCCTTGCTGGGTCCTAAAAAGAATAGAGGTGGAGATGTCCTCACTCCTATCAGGGACTCAGGAAGGGAGTGGAATCTCACTCAAGTTGGCAAAAGAAGGGGATGGGAGAAAGCAGTCAAGAAAATGTGATCCTGGATAGTTCCCATGAAGATACCGTATTACTGGCTCGGCACCTGTGGCTCAATCAGCTAAGGCACAAGCTACGTACACCTAAGGTGGCGGGTTCGAATCCCCAGCCCGGGCCCGCCAAACAACAATGATGGCTGCAACCAAAAAATGGCCGGGCGTTGTGGCGGCCGCCTGTGGTCCCAGCTA
>CAUYQV010013773.1:0-65509 GCA_963574575.1 Galagoides demidoff
CCACCCTGAGATGGGATCACTTGTTGAGAAGACCAGAAATCACACTACAATGCAGATATCTGTACCAGAATGTTCATTGCAGCCCAATTCACAATCGCTAGGTCATGGAAGAAGCCCAAGTGCCCATCGACCCATGAATGCATCAATAAATTGTGGTATATTCCTAAAGAAAGATGGAGACTTTAACTCCTTCATGTTTACATGGATGGAGCTGGAAAATATTCTTCTTAGCAAAGTATCTCAAGAATGGAATAAAAAGTATCCAATGTACTCAACCCTATTATGAAACTAATTGTTTTTTTTTTTTTTGAGACAGAGCCTCAAGCTATCCCCCTGGGTAGAGTGCCATGGCATCACAGCTCATAGCAACCTCCAACTCCTGGGCTCAAGCGAGTCTCCTGCCTCCGCCTCCCAAGTAGTTGGGACCACAGGCGCTGCTGCAATGCCCGGCTATTTTTTGGTTGCAGCCATCATTGTTGTTTGGCAGGCCCGGGCTGGGGATTCGAACCCGCCACCTTAGGTGTATGTGGCTGGCGCCTTAGCCGATTGAGCCACAGGCATGGAGCCATATGAAACTAATTGTTAACTATCATAGGAAAGCTATAATCCAAATGGAGTCCAAAAATATCAGGAAAGGGGTGAGGGAGGGGAGGGGAGGCGGGAGGATGAGTGAAGGGAGGGTGATTGCGCAGATCACGCCTATGATTTTTCCTATAATAGTATATGTGAATCTTTCTAAATGTCGAATATAAATGTCTTAACACAACAATTATAAGAATGACATGATGGCTATATTGGCCAATTGGATGAAAGTATTTCAAATTGTATATGGAAACAACACACTGTATCCCATGATAGAATTAATGTTCACAAATATGATCTAATAATAAAAAATAAATAAATAAAAAAATTTTAAAAAAGAAAGAAGAAAAATAAAGTGGCCAAAATAAAAATCAATAAACTGAAATGATAGCAAACATACCCTAAGTAGGAGGATAAAAACAAAATAAATAAATTTTAAAAATATATAGAATGTGTAATTTATTTAAAAAGTCAGGAACTGGTTCTGGCTAAAAATAGACAAATCTCTTACAAGACCAATATGAAGGAAAAGGAAAAAAAAATACAAACAAAAATATATAGGTTTGGGGTTAGGTAAATTATTTCTTAAGTTAGACAGCTGGGGATTGCGGGAATGCTGCCATAATGATCTACATTGAGCAAGGCTATCTCACTACTGGGAGCTCCGCTATCATTCTCCATATAATAGTCCAGTAAAGAAGAAAAACATAGCCATTGTAATATATTCCTTGATTTTCTCATCCTAAAATGGGGAACTGACACTATTTCCTACTGCTGTAGTTAAGATTAAATTAGCACAGTACCTGATGAAAGTTTTATTACTATAATTTTTAGTATTTTTACTATTGTGGAGAAGAAATAGGAAGATATAAATAGGGATAGGAAAATTTGAAAATTATATCTACCTTCCATATGAGTCTCTAAACTAATAATTTTTAATTCTCAATAAATGGATATTTTTTAAAAAATTATAATTACCAAAGTAATAGAAAGCTTAAATGTGTTGGTTATCAATGATTTTCAAAATATTTATCAAGCCAAGATGATTTCATAATACTACTACAAAATCTTTGAAATATTTTGGAATGGGACAGACACTCATGGAACAATTAAACCCTGTTGTACTTGAACTATTTTAGGATTTCAATAGAGAATAAAAGGCTTCCAAATTTATTTTTCAAATGTAGCATAACTCTGATCTCAAATCTGAAATGACAGCATAAAAGTGAAAACTATGTACCAATTTCACTTAGATGTAAAATTCCTAAATGAAAGTGCAATATATGGGGAGAGGGGAGAGGAAGGGGAGGGGGGAGGGTGATTGGTGGGATTACGTCTATGGTTCATCCTATAAGGGAACATGTGAATCTCTCTAAATGTAGAATATAAATGTCTTAACACAATAGGAAAAGGACATGAAGGCTATGTTAACCAGTTGGATGAAAGTATTTCAAATTGTATACACAAACAGTACACTGTACCCCATGGTAGTATTAATGTACACTGCTATGATTTAATAAAAAATTTAAAAATAATAATAATAATAATAAAAAGAATACTGACAGGATTTTTCTAGGAGTCACAAGACATATTAATATAAAACACAGGTGAAAGGAGAAAAACAAAGGAAAACTAAATGAAACACACCTTTGTGGTCAGGTTAGCAACAGCATATGCATTTTGAAAATATTTGTAGCCCCTTTCTGCTTTTTTGTGGTTATTAAAATATTTCTCTTTAGATATGTGGAAACATTCATGCCCTTTCCCCCCACCACCACCACATTTCATTTCAACCTATTTTCTCACCCCTTTGGTTTTCTTTATTGTAGAACTCTTTTTTATTTAATTCTTTATTAAATCATGTATACATTTGTGGGTACAGTGTGATGATTTGATATACAAAGCGGAATGCTTAAATCAAACTGATTAACGTAACCATCACTCTAGAGTTCTTTTCATCTGTGTCACACATTTAAAAAAAAAAATAACTTCAGTCCAGTTAGGATTAAAGGCAGAATCTTGATCAAGCCAGATGGGATGATACTTACCCATTCAGGGTAAATCATTCCTGTCTCAATTTCTTCTATTCTTCTCACTACTAGAACAAGTGAGAAGTGAAAGCAAGTTAAAACATCAGACTCAAAGAAGGAGGTAGACAGAAAGACAGGTTTTTCAGTTAGGATGCCAGCAGGACACAAATAACACAAGCATACTGGGTAATTGGAAGAGACTTTAGAAAGAGTTTACACACGGTGTGAACAGTTATGAACAAGATCAAGAAAATGAAGCAGGAATGGCGAGCTTCTAAACTTGAAGGAGCAGAAAAAAGAAGAGATTATGTCCTCATTTCCCAAATTGATGTCTCCTGGAACCTGTGAAGGGACTTCATTTGGAAATAGGGTTTTTACAGATGTAGTCACGTTAATCTGAGAACATGCTGGGTCAGGGTGGGCCCTACTCCAGTGACTTGTAGTTTTATAAGAAGAGGGAAGTTTGGACAAAGACGCTTGTGGAAGAAGGCAATGTGAACAACGAGGTAGGGACTGGACTGATGCACCTGCAAGCCGAGGAATATCGAGGGTTGCCAGCCACCATCAGACACTCAAGAGACAGGAAGAATTCTACCCAGAGTCTCAAAAGGAACATGAGTCTGCTGACACCTTTATTTTGGACTTCTAGCCTCTAGCACTGTGAGAGAATACATTCCTGTTGTAAGCTTTCCAGTTTGTGGTAGCTTGTTACTGCAGACCCAGCAACCTAATATAGATATAAAGACAGAATGGAGGACAAGCAGCACCTGTCCAGCATAGCAGAGGAGTAGCAACAAGAAGTGTGCAGTGTGGATCTGGAGTCTTTTTCAGTGTTCACTGAGCCACCTGTCTCTCTGCCATTGACTGCCTCTTAGAAATATCATCCATTCAAATCAGGGCAACTCAGGACCTTCAGTTTCCTGCCATATTACTGTACCCTGACCAATTAACCATTTGGATACCAGGTGGAATAAAGGGCATATTAAATCAGTATAGAGGATGCTCATACCTCTTAAAGGAAAACAGAGGTGCCCTAGAATGTGGATGATGGGCTGGCATTTAAAACAAACAAACAAATTGAACAAAACTTACTATTCCATAAATGAAGGGGAAAAAGTACAAAATGGTGCTGCCCATTGAGAGAATAAGAAAGTCAAGCAGAAGACATGGAGCCTGAAATAGAAAGGGTGCCCAGCAAATTTGCATTCAGTGCATTCATGGGTGGCTGGCTGGCTGGCTGAACAGATGGATGAATGAATGAAGTGCTTATATAAACACGAGAACTACTCTACTTCTTCCCTTGAACACCAACTCTGTTGCAAAGTTCTGAGTACCAAATTCACATAATCTTATTTCACTCGTAAAAGAAAGACTTCTGATTATGCTTTATTATGAATTTTATTCTTGTTCAGAACTAAAATGAACCAGAAATTTTATTCTGGTTCAGAGCTAAAATGTCATAGAACAAATTCTTTTATTCATTTAGACAGTTTAACCTTGAAACACTTTCAGATGTTTTAAACTATTTTACTTTATTTTTAAAAATATTTTACTTTTAAAAAGCATCTTAGTTCTTGGGGGGAAATGAATATTTACTTTCCAGAAGTGAATTATAATGACTAGAGCTGTTATCACTTCCACTTAGTGTTTGTCAGAAAAAAGGGAACTTGTATCAGATAATTTTTTAAATCATGCATGTGGCAACTTCCAAAGAAAGGGTTAGTATCTCAAAATTGTTGCATCACTCCCGGCTTGACCCATCTTTTGAGACCACCCAAAGGATAGGAAAGGTTTCCCTTGGGGAATACATTTGTCTGAAGAGCTCTGGGCAGCGTACTATTTGTATTACCGTCTCATTGTTCCCCACCAGGCCCTGCACATGCCCCAACACATACGAGGTGCCCGGTAAGTGTGCATGGAGTTGAATCAGACAAATTTAATGTGTGGATCTTCAGAAGAAGCTTCTTTCCTTTTACCGCTGTCTCTGCTTCCAGCCTTTAAACTCAGAACTTAAAGGGCAAAACATATAAATATATGCAAAGCTACTTCTGTTTTCATTTTACTAAAGGTATTTATATCATAAGGCATTTAGAGTCATCTGCAATGCTTTGTGAGACATTTAACTAGTTCTGCCTTGGTTTCTCACTAATTAAAAAGCAAGCTATTAGAATATAAATCTACTGGCCGCATATTTAGGCAAGCGCAGTAATGACATAGTATAAAATCTAGGGAGGGGTCAGTGTTAAGTTTTGTGACTTTGACACGCTGAAAATAACTTCCTCATTAAGAAAACATCTTGCCTCAAAGGGCAGTGGCTAGTCTCGGGTCTCAAGACCCATAATTACCCTGATGAAAATTTTTTTTTCTGTGCAAAAAATCATGCATATTTCTGAACATTCATGAAATAAAGCTAATGGCAAGAAACAAACACACACACAAGGTTTTATCAACATGTCTGTTTATAAACATGTTGATAAAACTGCTGCCGTGGGCAATGGAGAAGAAGGGAAAAAATAGACGAATAATTTTGCCACCCTGTTAACCAGAAAGAAAAACAATATTGTGGTCACTGAGGTGAGGTATAGGTTATTTTGGCCTATTCAATGAGCTATGATGTACTTTATCAGGTGGTGTCGTATCGCCAGCAACTCTTAAAGACCATTCTGTTTGGTCATGAAACTATTGAAGACACTAAAAATGGACTCGATGAAAATCCAGGTATGCATGTGGGGTAAGATTTCCTTTTCAGTTCTGGGTCGATACCCCTAACAGACAACCATAAACTGAAAATAAAACAAAGCATAGTTACAGAGCAGTTACCAAAGGATTTATTCCCCTCCAAAGGTAACTTTGTTATGAGGTTTGTCTCAGCCCATGTCTTGCAGGTATAGGGGTAGGCACATTGGGAGTTCTAAATGCCCTCTCCTTATCTGTCAGGCTGTTTATGTAGATGGAAGAATTACACAGATAGGATAACAGTTGTTATAGAGAAATATGCATTAAAAATGCCTCCAGTATTTATTTCCTTAAGAAATCATCATTCAGCAATGACCATGTGATCCCTGAACCTTGGGGGTACAAGCTGGGGTAAGGCTCCATATTTGAGGACAAAGCTCATAGCCAAGGCATATCTGGCTGTTGCCATGTGATTGGCCCATCCTCTGATGTTGGACTGGGAGGACACAGAGTAGCACCTAGCTCACCTGGGGAGGCATTTAGAGTCTCAAGTAGGGTGTCCCAAGAGGAGGTGACACCTAGGCTGCATTTTTGAAGATAAATAGTACATTGCAGCACAGAGCATGAGGGACAAGGACCCGTTAGGCAGGAGAAACAGTTAACTCTGAGGCACAGAGACACATGAAAGGACAGCATGCAGAGAAAAGAGGTGGGTGGCTCGTTCCTGGCGCAGCTGCAGGTGCTTTGTGGGGGAGTGCTGGGAAAGGAGCCTGGATAGGAGGAGTTCAGGTGACTCTATGCGTATAATATGAAGTTTGGTTATTTATGGGAAAGGACAGGAAACAATTGAAATATATTAAGTAAGCACAAAACATAACCACAATGAATTTCAGAAAACTTGCCTTCTATTTGTGGAGATGGGGAAGAAATACATTCTTTCTTCCATTCTTGCTCATCGCAATATATGATACAATTAGCCAACTAGATCTTCAAGCCCAAACTCAAGGTGCCATTCTTCACTTCTTTTGTCTTTCTCCCAATATCCAAAAACATCCTAAACCCAATTGTTTTCTTCATTTCACTTTCCCTCACCATAGTGGAAGCCACCATCTTCTCCTGACTTGGATTATTCTAATAGTATCTCAAGTCACCTTTCTAACTCAGGCTTTGCTTGCATGTAAATCTCCTCAGGATAGCAAGAGTAAGCCTAATGAAAATGAAATGATATGATGACATTCCCCTGCTTAAAACTCTCTAGAATCTTCCTACTGATCCTAGAATAAAATCCAGACTCCTTTTAATTTCCTCCAAAGCCACACGATCTGAGGCTGGTCCACTCTCCACAGTAGCCTTTCACTGACACTTTCGGTTTTCCCATGTGCCACCCACGTGGGCTTGCTTTACTTAGGTCCGAAAGACTCTCTTCCCAGCTGGCCTCTTGTCATCGTGCAAAACTCAGTGAAATACTACAAACTCAAATGACTTTTTTTTTTTTTAAAGAATCTTCCCTTTATACCTCCCAGTCAATATCACATGACTTCTTTTGCGATACATAAAACCATTTTTTTTTGTTTTTTGATCATTATCATCTGTCTCCAAATATCATAATGAGAATCCACGACGGAAGAGGTCCATTCTTTGTCCTTCCTATCTAGGGAGCACGAGGTATATAGTTGGTCCTCCATATGGACATATTGACTAAATAAAAAGCAGGTGAAACAAAATTAATTGAGGATCTTAAAATAATCCGTGAAAGATATAAGGGTCCGAATTTGTGCCATAGGATTAAAGGTAGAGGGAGAGAAGTGTATCAGAGGGACAGCCGGTAGATGCAGCTAATAAAACGTGATAACCAGTTGTACGTGGTGGGAAGTGAAAAGTGTAGAGAGAGTGGCTCACTTAGCACAAGAACGAACCAGACAGAAAGTGCCCTTTGGGTTGACCAGCTTAAAAGTATGAAGCATTTCATTTTCTAAATAAAAGGATAAACAGAATGTTCCGCTGAATGAATGAAAGGATCATTCTAACAAAAGAGTTACTGAATTATTCATGTTACCTAGGAGAACTCACGAAATATGTATTGAAATTGCACTGAATGCCAGCACTGTGCAGGGTAAGGCTATATGGAGGAAGGAAAAGATGCGGCCCCTGCCCTTTTATTAGCCGAGAACATAAAACAAAACTCATAAAACAATTAGAGAGTAATCCAAGATTATGTCATCAGTCTTGACAATGTGTGATACACTGGGGCTTCAGGAATCAGAGATTAGGTGCAGCATCTTAATTCAATGGCATTCTAGGGAGGATAGTATCATTCTGATTTCACCTCGAATCCCTTCTTCTGAACTAGAATGTTCCTAGCTTAAGTGAGCTGTCTTGTGTGGCTGTAAAAAATTGGCATTTTGAAAATTAATTTCATAACTTTCAAGGGGTATCACAATTCTTTCTTTTGAATAGTTAAGTGGATTTAATATTTTTAGACAAGTACAGATTGGCACAGATTGCGCTAATGTTCTCCAGATAGCATAGGCCCACTTTCTACTAGGACAATTCAAGAAAGAAGGATTCAGATTTTTTCAGGAAGTGTTGCCTTATAGGGTAATTTGTCTTTCTCTGCAACATCTTATTTAGTTTCTCCCTACTAGACTGGAATCCCTCCCTGCATAAGCATGGCAGTGACTTCATTTCTTGAAAGATGTCTCATAGCTCAGCACGGACCTTTGACAGATGAGAAACCAACCAGGATTTGACAGATGAGAAAAATACAGGTCATCACCCTTAAGGAGAGTGTATTGAGTATTTTTGTTTGTTGTGTCCGTGTTAAACCATAATACCTGGAAGTAGAACAAAATGGTCAACATGATTTGAGAGATACATCTGAAGCTGATGGTTTTCATGTAATATTTTACGTCATTACATAACCTGCATCAATGCAATTGGCTAGCTTGAAAAACCATAGGATTCCTTAACAATAATTCAGAGGACTTAGATGAAGGTTGTTACAGTTGTACAGTCATGCTTTAGAATTTTAATACCTTTTCTCATGTGTTACCTCATTTTCTTTTCTCCTAGTAAACCTGTAAGGCAAATTTCTACCTACAATTGTCTAATTTTATGTAAGACTATTGGAGAGTTCATTTGGTTTATAGAGAATCATCCTAAAGCTTGAGTTAGATTCTGGTTCCTTGCTGGTTCCATGCTAAATATTGCAGGCCTTGTTCTATATACAGCAGTGATTGGTAGGAATCCATAGCTTGGATATGAAAAACCCGCAGCCACTTTAAACCTTTACTGTTCTTCTAATACTTGGAATCATAAAAGCTTTCTATAGCCTTCTACTGACAGTCAGTATTATGAACACTTACTGTACTGATAAAAATTTATATTTACTCTGTGCACTTGGCAGTCTCAGCTGTGAACACTTCTGTTACAGAGAAGTGCCAAAACACATAAAGTTTAAAGCTTGACCAAGCACTAAAGCAGAAGCTTTCACCCTTGAGACTACTGCATGAGAGAATTAAGTAAACACTTTTATATTATATCAAAGGCATCTCCCACTCTGCTAATTAAAATCAAATTGAAATAATAAACAATTGCACTAGTGTATCTCCAGGAACAAGTAGGTATATTTTAGATCCAAATTCGGGTTAATGTTGCAGTTCTTAATGACAAAATCCTGGAAGGAAAGGATGTCATTTAAAGCCTAGTATATAATCAATATTCTAAAGAATCATATAAGTAATTCAAAAGCAGAGAATAAAGAGTTCCACATGTCTGCAGTTTATACCAAACTAAATCCTTTACATGTGGTATCTGGTATCCCTTTTAATCCTTAAAATGGCCAGTAAGGTTGGCATTATTATTTACATTTTAAAGATGAGAAAACTAAGATTCAGGGAAGATAAGCATTTTCCCAAGAGTTGAAATCAATGCTTCCCCAACTCTAATTTCTTAACCCCTAATTGTTTGAGAAAGCCCATGAACCTATAGTTTTCAATAAGGCTTTGAAAGACCTACTGATCATCACATTGAAGAGCTTTTGACATTTAGGACTAAAACAAGGGAATAGATGCCCTAAGCCAATGCTTGCCAATGCTTAGAGGAATAAAGATAAAGTCGGTGTTTAACAGAAATGGAAGTTATCAGTGAGCAACCAATTGAGTTTGAAGTAATCAACAATGAAGTACAGAACAGGAAACCTAAATACTCAGTTGCAAAATTTAACTCAATTTTGTGAAAATGTTAAAACCCATGCTCTGTGTCTGTTGTTCTCAAACTTTCTGATTGAACGCTCTCCTTTTACGATACACAGTTTGTAAATCTCCTTTACCATTATGAAATGGAACTGAGAGTTGAGACAACAGAATTATAAAAAAAAATCACTATAGTGCCCTAGCTGCAATGTAAGGAGAGAGTATATAACTGAACCAGCCAGTAAGGCTGGTATTATTATTTACAACACTGTACTTCAATATGTAAAACCCAGGAACAGCTACTCTGGAAGACAAATGCACTTTCCCACATTTCCAGTGTCCCCCAACCCAATAGGTAAGAAGAATCCAGGCATGGACTTTCCCTTAGAGGTTGGTCTCAGCTAAATGGAAAGAACAAGATTTAGGGCTCTCTTTCCTGTCTTTGCTTTCAACAAAGTGACTGGGATAGAGGTAGGGTTGAAGTGGGACCCGCTGGAAATTGTGTTTTCTGAAGTGTCTGTCTCTAGTGAGAAAAGACATGTGGTTTTACAGTTATAGGGATGGGGTTACTTGGCCCAAAGTTACCCCACACATAATCTTCAGGGAAACTTGGGATGCTTTCTTCAGAAGGCTGTAGGAGGAAATTTTAACTTTTAGCCTTTTTCTGGGATCCCTTCCTGATAGAAGCAGAGTATCTGGATTCAGTGGGAAAGTCAGCACCCACATGGAGCAAAGGAGTGCCTCTCCCTGTAATTTTGTCTTTGAATCAATAGGCCATATTTTCCTTCACTGCAAAAAGCAGTTGTGATTAATCCATCTTAAGCTGTGCAGAGTAAAGAGGCTGAAGGATCTCCCTCCCTAGCACAGGCTTTCAATAATCCCTAAAGCACAGGATTTTGTAACTCTTAAATCACCTCCACTTCAACTGGCCAGATATATATCTAATTGAGGCCTGTCAAATTCCTTCTCAAGGCTGGCACTGTGTCAATGACCTCCTGGCAATGGTCTCAGTGGGGTGAAGTGTACAATGAAAGGAAGTATTTCCTTTTATTGGGTCTAAATTTACTAGCCTTTAGCTTCATTGAATTAAATTATGGCACAGGGCGAACATTATAGTTATAACTGACATTTACAAACTACATTCCATCCATTACTCCTGAAATGCTATGCAAACTGATTTAACAAAATTAAATGTACAGATGTGGACTCCTTTAGGCTTCTTGATGACTCTCTGGATACTTTGAGGTATTTTTCAGCTTGAGTGTTGAGTGATACAGAAGTTTCTTCTGCTATCTTCTTTTTTTTTTAGGGAAAGAGTCTCACTCTGTTGCCCTGGGTAGAGTGCCATGGCAACATCACAGCTCACAGCAACCTTGAACTCTTGGGCTTGCTCCGCCTCCCATGTAGCTGGGACTATAGGTGCCAGCCACTCTGCCTGCCTCGCTTTTCTATTTTTAGTAGAGATGGGATCTCATTCTTGCTCAGGCTGGCCTCAAGCAATCCACCTGCCTCGGCTTCCCAGAGTGCTAGGAGTACAAGCATGAGCCACCGGTCTGCCACTGTTACCTTCATTCTTAATCCCCACCTTCTTACTGGACTGCATAGTTCTTGTTTAGAGTTGGCATAGTTTCTTTCTCTGACTTGGGCAGAGGAAAGCATTTGTTAGTGACTGCTGCAGCCAGCCAGTGACCCTGTGGATTCCAGCAATATTCTGCTTCACCTGCTCGTCTGGGCTTTCCTCCCCTTCCCTTCCTTTTTACCGCCTTTCCTCCTTCCGTATTTACTTCTTTCTTGATTTCCTTCCTTCTTTCTTTTCCTTGCTTTTTCTTTTTCTCTCCCCTCTTCTTTCTCCATTCTTCTCTCCATCCTCCTTCCTTCCTCTGTTGCTCTCTTTTTCATATGTCTTTCTAGTCCTCTGTTCTTTATTCATCTCTTGACGCACTAGCAACGGACCCTTAATGTTAAGGTTTTCATTTCCTTGCTTCTGGAAGACGAGACAAGTAAGTCCAGTGGGGTGTACATACCTATCTTCTCTCTTTGAAACAAGTCCGTGAAGTAAGGGCTGAAGCCTGAGCCCGGGTGACTTTTCCAATTTACCCCACCTTATGATTAGTCTGAAACTACCCTAATAATACAGTATAAAGTATAAAGAAAAAGTCGAATGGGTTGATAATGGGAAAACCAGGATTTTTATGGACGTACTCAACACCTATTCCTCTGTGTCTTGGGTGAATCACCCACTCTAACATATCTTTGTATCAGCTTTAAAATTAAGGACTCAAGTAACATGGCCTCCAAAACTCATCATTGCTTCACCTCTTCTCAGATTGTGTGGATTTTTTGAAGCCTGCCTTTCCCAAATCAACCCTGCTTTGGATTTGCCTCTGATGAAATCCTAACTTCAACAATACACATGTCCCAGACCCAGGGAAGAGCTGAAAGCCTTTCCCCACTTATGCACAAATAAGTGTATGCATGAGTAAGCAAACAGACATTTCACTTGTGCTGGCCCAGGTTCAGAGGTCCATAGAGAGATGTCAACCTTTCCACGTTTTTAGGTTTGAAAATCATAATACACTGAGGAAAAGAATGTTCTCCTTAGAGCTGACACAAGACAATCAATAAAGTAAGAAGTTATTTCTTGATTTTCTGGGCAGTTGGTCAACAGTAGCTTTTGGATGCTCAGTAGATAAAAGGCACTGGGTACCTTGTTTACCAGCCAAAGAACACCACAGGCCCTGACATAGCCAGATTGAACTAAATGACAAGTTACACTGTGTGCTAGATTCCAGGTCCAAATGCAAGCAGGAAAAGATTGGTGGGCAAAAGGCATTAACCTGCTGGCCAGTAGAGGCACACGACATCATGACAAGTGTCGCCATTCTCATCTCTGTTGTAATGAGGTCAGAGAAGCCACACTAAGTGAAAAACGAAAGAGGCTACTTGAAAGAGAGCACATATTTGTATGAGAGTCTGATCTCTAAATGGACTATTTAAATGATTGGATCCGACCAGACTTTAAACCATATTTGATGTTTCTTTCTTTCTGCTAATTAATGTGTGGGAATTTAGAATGGGGGTGGTGGTGATTGGCGGAGGACAACAAAATTAAATTTAGGCAGAATTCAAGTACTCTCATTTTTTTTCAAATCCAAATTATAGAGTGAGTTAAATTTTGTGACTCCATTAAAAAAATAAATGGGAAAAGTAAAGATAATCCTAGTATACTGATCTCATAAGACATTTTCAGATGTCAGGAAAAAAAAAGAGAGAACTAAGACAGAACTTTGGTGGGTGGAAATGTGCAAATACACCATTAATTTTAGTGTAGGCTGAATTCTAAAAACTAGAATAACAGCAATTATTATTTAAATTAATTCATTCATTTAATTAATATAGTTTTAATGGCTACCATGTGCCAGGTACTATGCTAGGCCCTGCGGGTGCAATAATAAGTAAAAAGGCTCATTTTCCTGACTTCAGGGAAACTAGTTCTGTGGGTGATGCAGTTGGTAGTCAACGGTAACACAAATGAATGCAAAATTACAACAGCGATCAAGGGCTGCAAAGAAGAGCTATTAGTGAGCCAAAGGAAGGCATGCTGGAACTGATGAGGGAGAGGGCACACTCTGCAGGGCTGAGTCCTAAGAGCCAAACTCTCAGGGTAAGGCATGTGAGTGTGCATTCAGGTATCCAGGAGCAAGGCCAGGGCAGAATGAGAAGTATGCCCAAGGGGGTTGTAGGTGGAGAGCAGCCAGAGGACAGGTGAGATGAGAGGGAGGCCAGGCCAAGGCAGCCTGAGCTAGGTGGGCCCTAAGAAGGAAACTTCTCTTTTTTCCTAAGAGGAACACAAAGCCATTGAAGTTTTTTATAGGGGTGTGTGTGTGTGTCTTGAAAAGATAAATACATCATTTAAAATTTCCACTTTTAAAATTTATTCCCATCCACACATACTTTGTTACGGGTAAGGGTCAGGCTACATTTTACAGATAATTGTGTGTAACTAGGAGTTTTGTGTTTATTATTGTTAATTGCTCAGAAAATGCCATCCAGCATCCCTAAGAAAGGAAAAGGTTTGCGAATTCTCTGAGAATTTACTTGTATGTTGAATGGTCCGTAGAGCATTGGTGGTCCGTTTCTCTTACACTTACAATGGCCATTACCATTTTTCTTTACACTGACAGATCTGTCTACTTAGTAATGAATGGGCTGGATTAAAAGATCGGATCCCCAGTCTAGAGAATTTTCTAGGTTTCCTGAAGATGTAATCTTAGTTAACTGGGTATGTTTACTAAGTACTTCTCTGTGTGTGTGCACATGCATGTGTGTATGTTGTGGGTGTAGGTTTATGTGTGTGAGGGGCATTTGGTTAAGAACTAGACAATGATCATTGAGCGATGATATAAGCTCTTATCCCTAGATCTCAACCATACAGAAAAGTCTTAACTGCATTTCTAAGAATTCCGCTGGCAGTAAACAATATACATACATTACATTATTATATATACTATTACTAAACTTCTTTTAATTATGATAATTTTACCAACCGGTAACAATCAATGGTGATTCTGTGTAATGCCTTTATTACTATGCCTGATTATAAAAGGAATGAATATTTATAAATAGGTGCATATTACATAAGTGAATAAACAGAACAAAATGTGCCAAAAAGAATGTCTCCTGTACTAATGAGGGCAGAGGGTGGGCAGGAACTATAGGGGAAGGCTTCTTGTTCATAGTAATCAATAATAAGAAATGGTACCTTTACACTTTTTAAGGCTCTTACACTTTTTTGAAATGGATATATTGAAACGGTTACATCTAAACAGACAAATGTTAAGTTCCTTTGTCAAAAGAAGTTCCTTTAAGATAAACCAGGAAATATTTAATATATACAATGGCAAACTCTTTTCTTGATTTTTCAGAAAGTTTTTTTCCCTTTTGTTATTTTTTTACTGTAGCTTGGTATCTGTTGTTTATCTTATACTGTCCTGTCTTCCTTAAAACAGGAGCCTCATAAATCTAAAGCAATTCTTTTTTGGCTCAATAATACAAGTGTTGGTCAATGTATTATAGAGGGGTGAAGTGGTTTTACTTCTCCGCTGTCTGACCTGGGGGTTTTGAAGGGTTTGCTATCCCAAAATTGGTTTCTGGAAGACAAGTTCTACTTGTGGTAGCAGAGTAGACTCTATTCTCTGTGATGTATGCAGACATCGCTCCGCCACCTATTTCATGTGGGTACCATAACCATCACACACACATAGACGCTACTAATTTTCTCTAACCATGGAAAAAATTATAAACCATTATATATAGTAAACCAGCTTTATCTGTTGTTGGTGGTGCCTGTGTCTGTATCAATTATATTTATATTCCTGGGTACTTTATGTGTCTTGCTTTGGAAATAAAAAAAATTCAACAAATAACAAACAATGCAAAAAGTTTTGCTATTATTGTCTTATTTACTTTTGTTTAAAGTCCAGAAGAGTATATATGTGACTATATTTGTAAGATTAATTGTAATTCCTTTAAACATACTAATTTGTAAATACCAACATAAATATATAAGCCCTGTTATGTTTTTGATAGAAAAAATAGAACAAAAGAAAGTGTTGCAATACATAGTACTATTGATATTTTCATTGTCAAAGGTAGGTAGGTATTCATTCATGGAAAGCAATAATCTTAAACTTTTTTTTTAAAAAAAAGTCATTCTCTAATAGTTATTTAGAAGACTTGTAGAAGAAAAATAAAAAGTCTTAAAAAGTAAAAAGTTTAAAATTTTTCATTCATATCATAAAGATCTTTGTGAAGGTCTCTTCTTCTTCTTCTTCTCCTCCTCTTCCTCTTCTCCTCCTTCTCCTCCCTGTCCCCTTTCTCCTTGTTCTTCTTCCTAGTAGTAATTTTCTGACACATAATGGTGTCTACCGGGGCATGAATAACAAGATGATAGTATATTCAGGACCACCCCTAAACAAAATGGCTATGCATTTTTATCTACTTCCCCCTCTCCTGGGAAATTCTAAAGGTTCTAACTCATTCAGACGACAGTCCCTAAAATAGACTCTACTCTCTGCTTAGGTCATAACTGACTCTTGCATTTTAGGGGGGGAGCTGGAGCCAGGCTTGAACCCGCCACCTCTGGTATATGGGGCCAGGGCCCTACTCCTCTGAGCCACAAACACCACCCACTCTTGCATTTTTTCAGGTCCTAATAGAGACAAATTGATGTGGTTGTTCCTTTGAGTGGCTGCATCTTCTCTACCACCCATACTTCTACTGGTACAGATATTGCCCCTCCAAAGAGGGGGCAGCACCTGACCCAGGCTGGGCCATACCATAACGACCTCACTTATCTGCTTCCACACAATAAACTGCCCCATAAACTTAGTGAATTAAAACAGCAACTGCAATTTTTGCCATTTGGTCAAGGAACAGCTTGTCTCTTCTCCAGGTGGGTGTAGGTGGAGTTAACTAAGTCACTCATGCAGCAGAATTCGGCTAGGAAGTTAATGGGGTGTCCAAAATGGCTTCCACCACAGACCTGAGGTCTCAGCTCAGATGATTGGACAGGGCAGTGTTCCCTGGTTTTCCATACTCATCAGTGTTGTACTTACCAAGTTCTTACTGAGTTTCCTCACATGGGAGTTGGCCAACTTATTTCCTTTGGACTTCTTGGTCTATTTAGAAATAATTCAATATATAGTTAAGTCACTATGACGAGGTATTATTTGTTTGCCTTATACCTAGCTTACCAAGCTTCTTCCCATGGGAGTTGGCCTCAAAAAGACAAAAGCAGAAACTGCTGAGCCTCTTAAGACATAGGCAGGCAATTGGCAAAGCATCATTTCTGATACATTCTACTAGTCATAGCAAGGTACCGTGTCAATGCAGTTTCAAGGTGGATACATAGTATAGTATCAGGATACTTCCTCCTGATGATGGACAGCCATGCACTGCACCAACATGAAAGGCATTGCTGACAGCCATGTTTGTAAACAGTCTTCCCAGATTTTACTTAGATGGTTTGTCACCCTCCCTAAGGGAGGACCTGAGGGGAACTAGGCAAAGGTACATCCCTAGACTTCCAAATGGAACGTGGGAGATATAAAAGGAGCAGAAAGCAAAATAAGAACACAATTCCCCTCTCAGGTTGTTGATCTGGCAAGATGCCAGTTCAGTGCCCTTAGTATCTATTTTTCTCCAGTGTATAAGAAGACCCTCTGCACTGGGAAAGGTACAGCCAATCCCAATGACAGGGATAAAGAAAAATGAGAGACGTGGAGAGATCGAGACAGAGAAAACGAAGAATTTAATTCTTGGATCCGGTGCCTGACACCAATTTAATTTGCTTAAACTAAATTGAAATAGGTTTCCATAATTTTCAATTCAGAAGTTTGCAAATGACAGAAAAATCTTCAAGATCTAAAGTCACCATCTAAAATATTTAGTTATATGGGGAAGTTTTTGATTTTTGGAGAGGGGAAAGAAGGCACACAGGAGTCAGGGAAAGTTTAAAAAGAGAAAAGTTAAACAAAGCCCTGAAGAAAACTTTCCCTGTGGTATGCTCATCCTAGTGTTGACTTTTGTAATGTAAAATCCATCGCTTCAGATGGTGAATTATATGTGATTCTTTGCTCTCTAAAAGTAACATGAAAAGAGAAAATTTTTGATCATGCTCTCACAGACTAGCTTAGCATTAACATTTGATTACATATACTTCCTTTCAGATGAATTTATTGTACAAACTGTGTTCTCAACAGAGGTAAAAAAGAAAACTAATACCCCAACACTGTATGTTTGTCTGGCACTGTAAAAGTGAAAGTTTGAATGGCATCTTAGAAAATTATATTACTTAATATTCTGTGTAGTTTTTAATACTGAGGCAAATAATGGGTTGGATTTAATTTAACTATTAATACAGGAGCAATTTATTCATTATTTATTGTGGATTAAGCAGAATGAGAATTTCTTTGTATAAGTAATAGAACATAAATGAGCTATTTCCTTTTGTAGCAGAGCTGTGGTATAGAATAAAATGAATAGTGTTAAGTATGTCTACTTCTTGAGGGTATTAACTTTGCTTGCTACTAAATCATTCCTAATTGAAGCTAGGCATAAGGCAAAAAAAAAAAAAATACCTCATTATAGTGGCTTAACTATACATTGAATTATTTCTAAATAGACCAAGAAGTCCATAGAAAATAAGTCAAATTGGTTGATGCTACTCTAGATGTTACAAGGAGCTACATCATCTTTAGTACAATTTGAGTAACTCTATGCTGAAAAACAAACTCTGAAAGGGCCCAAAATCTGAAACTTCATAAGGGCCAACATGGTGCTCAAACAAAGATCTTATTGGAGCATTTTGGATCTCAGATTTTTAAATAAGGGATGCTTAGCCTCCCAGGCCTATTTGAGAGCTGAATGTGGTGAGAAGAGCAAAGGCCTGTGGCCCCAACTACCCTATATGGGGCAGATGGAAGTATTTGATATGCATCCCTGTGCTTTAAATATGGTTATTAACAGAAGTTTTGAGGTGTAGCAAGGCCAAGAGATCAGGAGATGATTGCCATTGAAACGATCATTTATAGTTTCCAAGAGGAGGGGCATACATGCCTCTAGGGGACCATGTGGGAAGTCATGAGACAGAGGAGGGGACAACTGTGGGCACGAGCCTTCATGGTAGTTTCCACAAGAAGGAGAGGAGATAGGTAATCAATCTTAGGACTACCTAGTTAGAATAATTTCAGCAGGCTCTGGTACATTGGGAAGTCCCTAGTTTTCTGGGAGTTAGCCTTGGGGTGAATAGGGTAGGTGTTTAGGGGCTAAGACTGAGGCAGCCTCATAGATGAAGGGATTAGGGAATGGACTCTGAATGGGTTAATTTACATTGAAAAGCCTGACGCTAGGAGAAGAAACGGGAGGGTTAAGGTAAATGAGAGAACAGGAGGCCAAAGCAAGGTTACTCAGGCATTATATGCATGTAGGGCACATGTTAAAGCATCAATTTTACAGAAACTAAAAACATGATTAATAGCCCTTGAGGTTTGAGATGTCCACTCCTGTCTTAGAGATTTCTGAAGGTCAAAAGCCCATAGGAATTTCCAGAGTCATAGGTGCTTAAAGAGACCTATGCGTAGAGCACCTCAGGGAAGATGGGCCAATCCAGCCTGTCTGTCCTCCACGGGGTCAAGGGCCTGACATGGTCCCCTACAGGCATGGTCTACCCCTCCTCTTGGAAACTATAGATGATCTTTTCAATGGCAGTCATCTCCTGATCTCCTGGGAAGCCTTTCACAGGTCTCAGAGGATCCTGAGAATTCAAGGGTTCCTGTGAGTCTACCTGAAGCAATACAGATAAAAAGAAGGTCCAGAAGCTGTGTTCAGAAATCATGAAGAGCCTCTGCCCACACCTAGAATCAACAATCACTTGAACAGATTGTCTTTCTTTCCTTAATGGAGGGGGAAAAAGGGACACCCTAGAAGTAACTTGGTTTCAGAGGCTGCAGGTTTCAGGGGTGGAAAGGAGGAGAAAGAACGAGAGAAATCAACATGTAGAATATGTAAAGACACATTGCGCTCTCCTCCTGCTCACACACGCTCCACTCCAAACCTGAGTTTTCAATAAAACATGAGATTCTGAGCTTTCAAAGGACCAGGAATGAGTCTTGTATGTATACTATTCCAATATACCGAAACTATGTTACTCTGTAATGAAAAATGACTTTAAAGCCAGGGAATGTCACTATAATGTTATCAAAGGAAATGCCACAATTTGGAGAAACATCTCCCAAAAAATGTTAAATTGATTCACATTTATATACCAGTAAGCTGAGATACAATAAATGAGCTTTATATGTGCACAGTCTTGGTTAGTCTTATGAGGTAAATAGTATTAAATCCACTTGACAGATGAAGAAACCGAGGCTCCGAGAAGTGAACTAGACAAACAGTTCAAGTGGCAAAGCTGGAATGTGAATTTAGAGCTGTAAGATGCCAAATGCCAGAATTTTAAAGCCATGAAATACACCAGTAAATTTTGCTGGTTGGTTTTGTTAATAATATTGTATTTTGAATTTATCTATACTCCTTTCCGTAAAGATTTCATTTACTTTCCATATAAATATATAAAACAGAGGGGATCATCCCAGTAATCCAAGAGGGCAGGAGCAATCCTGGGCCAGAGGGATCTGCTAATCCCAATTTGAGCTCAGCTTTCAAGCTCTTTAGAAGAGTTTTTGTTCTAGTTTATCACATCGTGCTTTTAATGTTAATTCACGTTATCATCTTTTAATCCCATCCAATCTTCTTTAGAAAGAGGAAACAGGTTTATGAGTACCACCTTGGTTGATGAATTTCAGACCAGGGGCCAAGAAAGCAGGTTTTGAATCTCAATTCTGCCCCTAAACAGTTTGTGCAGCCTGGGGCAATTTCCCTGAGCACTTTTACTTCCATTTTTTTAATGTATAAAATGAAAAGATTTGACTGAATGATTCTTGCAGTTCCCGTCAGTTTTAACTTTTCAAATTGATGTGACAAAGTCCAATCTTCTTTCTACAAATATATTTTTTTCTTTAATTATACCCTTTTATGCCCCCTAAAAACAATTCCGAGGGAAACAAGGAGATCTAATTGCCAAGTCTCTGACTCCTTTTTGAACCATTTGAGAGATGGAAAATCTGAATTCCAGGGAGGATAAACGATTTTAAACTTACTTTTAGATGTATATTAAATAAATGTTTCTCCTACATAATTCGACCTCAGCTCTTTTATATGCTCGTACTTGCTTCCTGCCATCAGTAGGGCTAATAGGTAAAAAGCAAAAAAAAGCATAGTATCAGGTAGAGAGTGTGTGAACTGCTAAAATTTCATTTTGTTTCAAAGACTATTTCATTGAAATGATTAAATCACTTTTCTAAAAAAATGACAGGATGCATCATCTGTCGTGGAAGGAAGTGTGTTTTGGTTACCACTTCAGAACTTCTGTTAAGATTGTCCAAGGCATGTGTTATGAGAGGAAGAAGCACTTCCTAGGTCACTGAGCATTTGCTGCTGAACATATGCTATCCCACGGTGGCATACATCCACAGATTTTTATTACATAGTGATCTGAATATTTTATGGATATTCTGAATGGTGAGATAATTGATGATAGAACACTGGAGGAAAGAGTTGATGGCTTTTTCTGTTGGTAGCATTTATCAGATTGTCAATTAAATGCTTGTCATGTGGTAAAGGAAAAATATTTATTGCTGAAGCAGACATCTAGACAGACCTTCACCCAAAAGTGTGGTACGTGTGAGAAGGCGTAAGGATATGCACCTTTTGGAATGATGGATTGCTCTTTTTTGTTAGCTGAAAGGACGACCGGGCTGAAATTTAGCAACAAAGATTGGGGATGGCTTATCTTGTTTGAAGTTTATTGATAAGAGGCAGAAAAGTACGTGTGTCTGTTTTTCAGATATGTAGGATTCATTTGCTAACTGAAATATTAACTGCCTCAAATCCTTTTGGGGAGGAGGCAGGGATGTAGCAAGTTTAAAGCCTTGAAATATTTATGTGTGACATGCTAAAGAAAAAAATGCACTAATCTAGTAAAATCAGATTTGAGGTGCTTATCACCTACATGTATTATCTGTTTTTATTTGCTGGGAGTTGGCTGATTCCCTGATGGGTGCTCCCCTGCAGCTCTGTACCCAGCCTTGTGCAGATGCTCAGCCGACTAGGAATTACCGTATCCTTTTGTACATCCTCCTCTGTAGCCCACACACTCCGTGGCAACAGGAACCAGGCCTATCTTATTTGTGTCCGTATCTGCCAATGCCGAATATAGAGCCTGATACAAAGTAGAAGTCCATAAATATTTGATGATTAAGTGACAATTGCTTAAAACAGTGTTTTCCAAGATATAAGGAATTGAATGATAAAGCAGCTAGTTCATATTTACCACCCATTTTTGGGTAACATACTACCCCAAAACCATCCAACAGTAGAAAGTAGCCGTATTATTTTTCAGTGCAGCAATGGTAATACTAATTCAAAACCTATTCAGTGAATGAAAAAAATACTGTCTTGATCTTCTCAAAGGAGGCTTCTCTGAACTCTGGATTATTTTGTAATGATGAGCCCAGCTAGTGTTAAAAATAATGGTCAGGTAAGTAAAATTTCAGTCTAGAAACTGTTTTCTATGTCACTGAACAAGGACTCGTTCTTATTTTTTAAAAATCATATGCCAAGTTTTTTGATAATACTCATATAGAACCATGCTTGAGTTTTGATACTATGACTCATTTGATTAGGAAGGGTACAAACACTCGTTTCTCTAAATTTCAGGATCTTCCGCTCTCATCTCTGTATGTACTTACATTTTCATGGTTACTTTTTTATTGATATTTTTGTAAATTTTTGTGCTCTCTCTAGAAAGTCTGATGGCAATTTAAATTTTTATTGCTTTCTGAATTCCAGGCACATGAAATAGGCTTAAAATTATAGTTTGCTAAATAACCTTTGAAAATTATCCATAGATAGAATAATCCACTAATGATATCCTGATACGTAGCAGCTTTGCCATGCATCTTGGCAGCCTTCAGATCACGTTCCGTGAGGCAAGGTTCTCACAAATGCTTAATATGGTTCTGAGAGCCGGGGCTGCGGTGGGTTTAATAAGTCCCAGTCTCTTTACAGAAACCAAATTCAAAGACATTGTCACGATTTCTGGAGCAGCAACTGAGAATCACTTAATATTAGAGAGAACTGGTTCCAGGGGACCAAATTTATTCCCTGAAGTCAACTAACAATTTTTAGCTTGCTTATTCTTCCCCAACTCACCCTAAATTACAGAGCTTTCACTTTGTTGGCAACCACTAAAAGAATGACATCAAACCAGGCAGAGGTCATCTCGTTCATACCTTCAATGTGTTCTTGCTAAACATATTTGGAAAAAATAAGGTTCAGCATCCTCAGTTCTGTAGACTGTTACACTATCTGGCAAACTCTTAAATCTCTGATATCAGTTTTTAGATTTTTTAACACATGAGAGACTGTCTTGAACTCAAACTATGTCTAATTGCAAAAATGATTAAAGTTTAAAAGCAAACTCCCCTTTTAAATCATAAAAGCATTATGATTTTTTTCACCATTGATTTGTTTGTTGAATACTCTGTGTGCCAGCACCATGTTCACTAACTTTTTTCAGTAACTTCATGAGCTGGGACTACTGTAACCTCCACTTTACAGATGTGAAAACTGAGGCTTAGAGAGAGTGTCTTGTTGAAACTTATACAACTGAAAAGCGATGGATCAGCATTCAAACACAGCCAGGCTGATGCCAGGAATTAATTACTCTGCTATTCCAGAGGATAATTTGTTTTGAACCATGTTAAATAAGTAAGTTATTAAGATCTTGAATAGATATTATAAACCCACAAAAGTACATGATGGAATATGGAGGACAGAGTGTTTTAAAATATTCATGAACAGTATTTTATTGCTGCCACCAAAATCACTATTTAAGCCCAACATTCACCTATTTTAACATAAGACCTGAAAACTAAAAAAAAAATGAGTATATCTATGAAGGTTCATTTTGAATTTTGAGACATTAATTTATAGTAGCAGAAGTCAGTGTGCGACCTTTGGTATGTGTTTGGGGACAGGTCAGGACAGACGGATGTGTTACTGTTTATGCCCATAGATGTGAGCCAGGGAGACTTTAAGCACACACAAAAAGTATGATATCTCAATTAATCACCAAGTTCCTACTCCACCAAGTTTGGGACACACAGAAACCATACAGATGCTTTGGAAATAGGAGCAAATATAGGGTTGGGCAGTTTATCTTTATCAGCTGTGGGCACTCACTTTTTATTTGCTTTCTAGCCATAGAGCTGTGCTTATGTGGGTCCAGACAATAGTAAATCCACAATGTATTTCTCAGATGATCACTCTTCAGTTATTTTCATACTCGGGCACATTTACTGACACAGGTGTTTCCCACCAGTCGCTCACCATTTTGCAGAAATCCTGCCCCTTGGTTTTTGAAGGCTTTCATCTTCCTCCTGTCTACATAGCCCTAAATTTTGTTCTACACTCATTATCCCATCTTTTCTTCTGCAATGTGAGCCTAGAAGTCCTGGTGATCCAAGACCATTTTCTAGTCCCCAAGAGCCCCTTTTGCTCTTTATTGGCTCCATCTTGGTCTACCCCCATCACTGGTCCTCCCCAGGAGGGCTTATGTCCACACTCCTCGGGAAGTGTCTGCATGACCTGCTGATGCTTCTAGTCGCTGCCTCCATTTCCCACATCACCCTCAGTGCTCAAACCACACTCCCCAGAAAACACCCTCAAAGTTAAATGCCCAGAGTGCACCAGTGACAGCCTCATTGCACTGTCGTCACTGTTGTTTATTTTGTTTTATTTTAAGACTACTTAAAGACTTTAATAGTACATGGGCTGGGCTGATGGGAGGGTGTTACCATTGGATGCCCATCTCCATAGCCATGGATGTGCTAGAAGGGCTGTCACCCCGCACTATGGTTTTCTTAATGTTGCCCATCAGCTCCTGACCCTGCATTCTGAGCCTGAGACAGGAAAGGGTGCAGAAGAGCTTCCTTGCTTATGATGCAACCCATCACGAAGCCCGCCCTCAGGTGGGAGAAGCAGCTGGGGTGGGACTGCCCACAGGGACCCATGGAGACTGACCTCCCACTTGTGGCCTGGGCCACTCAGCTCTATGTCTCACAAGGAAAGCGAGGTGGAAGGCACTTGTTACTTCAGAAATTGCTCCTGGAGCACAAAGAAGTATTTCTGGAGTCCTGGAGCCAAGGACTGCAGCCACTTGGAGCAGTGGGCTTTGCCACTAATCAAGCATTTTCTCCTGTCCTGTTCCCCAAGGTCTGGGTGTAGCATGATGCTATTAACCATTCACTCCCCTCCCGAAATCTTTCCTGATAAGTTTTTCTGACACAATGAGCTATTTTATTTTCTATTGATTTATCTAATTACCCATTAATTCATTTATCAAGCCTTTATTAAAAGCTTACTTGGTTTACTTACAGCTAAGAAGTGTGGATACAAAGATAAAAGTTAACCTCATCTTCAAGAAGGAGACAAAAAAGAAGGAAATATAGAAGAGTATTGTAAACATATTATAGAGCCATGGAAAGATTGCTGTAAAGTAGAAACTTCCTAATTTTTCTTTTTTTAATTAAATCATAGCTGTATACATTAATGCATTTATGGGGTGCAATGTACTGATTTTATATACAATTTGAAAGGCTTACTTCAAACTGGTTAACCTGTTAAGGAAATTCAAAGCATAATTCTCTATGATGTTATTTTACTTCCTTTCCCTGACAGAACATACCCACTATTGTATAGGCAATTGTCATAATAGCTAGATGTCTCTCAAGTATTAATTTCTACCTCTGACTTTGCTCCCAGATAAGGCCAGTGCTACCTCTGCTTGCTTTTTTTGATCATTTCCACTCTAGCTCTACTCTCTTTCAGCACTGACCATCCTTCACTTCACAGGGCCATCGTCAATGGCCTCCCTGCTCTTACATGTAGTGTGTGGAAATCACACGTGTGAATACTTTATATTTTCTTTTTCATTTTTTTTCCTTCTCCATTCCCATTCTTGCCAGTACAACCCAGATCTATGTTGTTCATCAAGATTACTGGTAAAGAGTCTTTATTGGGGGGGGGGAGGTAAATGTCAGAGGAGGGAGGGCATGTGGCGGGATCTCACCTATTCATGCACATTGTGAGGACGTATAACACATCCCTTGGGCGAGGGACTCTTTTACAACTGGAACTTTACCCTGGAAGTGAGAACAATGTAACCTAAAACTTTGTACCCTCATACTAATTTGAAATAAAAAAGGGGGAAAAGAGCCTTTATTAAGTCTATCCACTGTTTTTTCTTCCTACAGGTGTTCATTTTTATTATACATGCAGTGATACACAGTGAAAAACAGGATGCACAGAAAACAACATAAATAACATTTTAGAGTTTAAAAATCATAAAATTATTTTTTTAAGCTTTGCCAGCCTGGTGGGTATAAAACTGTCTGTGTCTCATTTTTCTAATTTTTATTTCTCTGACTAATAGATTGAGCACATTCTTACATGATGGCTTCTGAGCTTCCTTTCCTATAAAATTCCTATCTAGTTTGCCTACCTTTTCATTAGCTACATACCTTTTTCTTATTGATTTCAAGAGGCTCTTTATATATTTTGGGTTCTAACACTTTGTACATTATATGTACAATTATATTCTGTTTTAATTATTCCTATTGTTGATTTTTTCTATAAAGAATACATGCTACCATTAGAATTGTAAAAGGTTATTTACCAATGAAACTATAAAATGGGAGTGTTCATGTATAATACATGTGCATTAGTTGTGCATATTCGTGTTTGTTCTCTTGTAGTGCTACCATACCTGGGACAAGAAAAGGAGGTAACCATCTCAGTACTTTGCACAAATCGCAGTAAATAGATTAAAAGTTATATATGTTCAAGGCTATACCTAGAGATTAATTTGCATCCTCTTTCAAGCCTTGAGAAAGATAATTTAATAAAGCTATTTAGAAAAGTCCTCTACCAAATATTAAATCCATTTGTGGCATCCATAAATGGCAAGCCCTCATAATTAAATCCAAAAACATAAATTTTATAACAAGATACTACATACCTTTCTAACATATCTTAACACTAATAAATAAGTTATTTTTACTTTATTGCACATATATTTTTAATAGAATTCTGTTTGTAATGTTTTATCCATACCAGTTTTCTTTTGCTTGCAAGAGCCAATTTTGAAGATCATTTTCTAATTCTGTATTTTAGTAAGGTCATGTCAACTGCTTGAAATCAGCCATAATGGGAGTATTTACACCATAAGAATTAGAAAATGTTTCAAATCAAAACTTCATTCCCATCTCCAATTATTAGTTTTGAAAATTTACCAACGCACCATTGCCCACCTACCATTTTGTATAAATTATCCTTGTTAAAGTCATTAGTAACCATAAAGATTTCTAAGTCTAATAGGTTTTTTTGTGTACTTTAAATTTGATCTCTCAGCCACTTCTGATATTGTGGAACACTTTTAATTTTTTTTTTTTTATTTGAGACAGAGCCTCAAGCTATCCCCCTGGGTAGAGTGCCATGGCATCACAGCTCATAGCAACCTCCAACTCCTGGGCTCAAGTGAGTCTCCTGCCTCAGCCTCCCAAGTAGCTGGGATCACAGGTGCCCACCACAACGCCTGGCCATTCCTTGGTTGCAGCCATCATTGTTGTTTGGTGGGCCCGGGCTGGGGATTCGAACCCGCCACCTTAGGTGTATGTGGCTGGCGCCTTAGCCGATTGAGCCACAGGCGCCGCCAAGATAATTTCATAATTGCACATATGCTTACTCTCCCTCAAATCAATTGGATATTAGAAATAAGTAGTTCGTTTGAAAAAAAAAATCAAGTCCAAATTTTATCAAAAACTTCCTCTGCTAAGATTTGATATATATATTATGTGTATTTAAATGCTAACATGAGTATTTGAGCAAAATAGATTTTATTATTGGATAGAGTAAATAATCTTGCTAGTTCTCTATGTGCAAATTTCCACTTTTTTTTTTTTTTTTTTTTTGAGACATAGTCTTATTTTGTCACCCTCAGTAGAGTGCTATGGTGTCACAGCTCACAGCTCACATCAAACTCAGATTCTTGGGCTTATGCAATTCTCTTGCCTCAGCTTCCCAGTAGCTGAGACTACAGGCACCGACCACAACACCTGGCTATTTTTTGGTGCAGCTGTCACTGTTGTTTTAGCTGGGCCAGGCCGGATTTGAATCCACCAGCCTTGGTGGATGTGGCTGGTGCTGTAACCACTGTGCTACGGGTGCAGAGCCCAGCAAATTTCCACTTTAAGTGAAGGGGTGAGACCCAGAGGAGATATTACACACTCTATCTCCAAATATATATCTCCTATCTATCTATCTATCTATCTATCTATCTAGTGAGAGAGTATTAACATTTTTACTGTAGGCAAAAAACTCTGAAATTTTTAACTTGAGTGTTAAATAGGAAAGGAACAGCTGTCTCTCCTCCCTTACTGAGGAGAGAGAAAGCTTTGGTCCCCAATGTAAACAAATTTATTTTTGTGTGGATTCTGGTTCTGAACCTTGTCTCTAACATTACAAGCTAATAGGGGTATCAAAACGGCTTCAAGTCTCATCTCAACTTAACCTTAACAGATATCTTTGGAGTAGTGAATCTCTGTGGATTTGGTTATAGTTTCTAAGAATTCCTTCTTAGCCCAAGTGCCAAATTTTAGTAAAATTCACCCGGGAAAAAGAAGCCTTTGCTGACCAGAAACACACACATATTTCTTCCACATTCCACAATATTTTAATTATGCATGCAGGATCTCAGAAATTTACAAAAAGAATCCTACATATTCTTTGTAAGAATTGATTCTTGCGATTCTTGCAAAGTAAGCTTTGATTCTTGTGGTGAGTATTACGTATTATTCTGTCTAGTCTGTAAAATGTATAGGTTATTTTTATTTTTAATTTTATTTATATGAACCATTTCTATTTCTCTAATTGTTATGTATTATCAAATATGAAACATCTGAAAGATACCTATTATTTTCTGTGTTTTAACCATATTTAACCCTCAATTTTTCTGGGACCTAAGATGAGCAGTTTAAACATTTAATCACCAAAGTATAGTTTATGGATCTTCCATGGATTTTTATAATGTGTGCGCTGCCTGAATACAAATAAAGAACTTTGCACTTTCATCAATATGCTCAAGTTGTAAAGTAAACAACCCTGCATCAAGCTCCAGGCAGCAGACTCACTACTCCACATCAAGATTCTCTGCCATGAAAAGTCATCATTGTTTGGTAGAGTTCATACCGTTTTCAGGAAACTAGGAAAAAGGAAGAATTTCAATCATTCAAAAACTTTCATCACCTTTGTTACTGGAATTGAACACTCCCTTTGAAGTCGTCTCTAAAATTTCTTTATATTTAGTCTCTTCTCAAATCTTCTCTGTGGGTTTAATTCTACATAAAGAGATATTTCTAGATGAGATGGAATATTAAAAGGTTTCATTCATATGTTCTTACCAAAAATCTTAGAGACGTAAGAATTAAATTTTTATCAATATTAATCTGAGAGCATCTTTTAAAGCACTGCTTATTTGATACAGCTATGTATCAGAGGAAGATGAAAATATTCAGAGCCTAAGTCATTGTTCATCATATGTGGCCAATTTAGGAGTAATGAGAACGCAGTTATGGTCCGTGTTTTTGGTGTGCAAAGCTCCTGATACAACGTCACACTTCATCAAAGGATTTGATGTGACACAATCCATCAGTTGCTTTTGCCTGAGAGCAGCTTTTCCACTTTCTCTCACTGGTTTTTATAAAACTGAGTATACCGTTTGCATATCTTAATTTTCACCATTAATGGTGGGACTTTATCCAGAACTGTTTAGGTGGAGGACTCCAGACATAACCTCTGTATTGAACATGGCCACTAAAATAAGGAGAGAGATTGCTCTAAACGTGTTTTAAGTAAAAATCATACATGCTCAAGCATAATAAATTAATAGTAAAGCCGTTTTAATTTCCTGTTACTTGACCCTTAGTAATATGCTTTTGAAATCTTTCAGAAAGCCCTTTCCTTCAAAAGGAACTTGGGAGACTACACTAGAGCTGTCAGATGACCAATTGCATGGAAAATTGAAATAGATGGGGAGAAGTGTTTCCACTGAACGATTCCCACCAGAGTGTGGTAATCACCTTGGCAATGTTTGGCTAATGCCCTTCTTTTCTCCATTACCTTCCATCAACTTCCATCATGCTTCACTTCCTTTCCAGGACTCAGGGTGGTTCTCACTCCTCCCTGTACCAATTTCATTTGGTACCAGTCTATTTAACACCATTCAAACAGTTTTTCTTCATCCATTTAGCCTATCTTTCCAAATATTTTACATTATAAGGAGCTATACCACTGTTTCATTTCCTCATTCAGGTTTTTTAAGCATCCTCAAGATCAATAGGGTAAGAGCATACAAGAAAAGAGATAGAAAACCCAATGCAAAAAAAATGAGAAATGTCTGTTAAAATAATAGCCCAAATGAAATACACAAAGCAAAGAAAATAATTTACCAATCGTAGTTAAAATGAACTCTTTAAAGTAGAGTAAAGTTGTATAGGGAATAGATGGCAGCCTATTGATCATGTAGACCTGAGTTCACACTACCCAGTATATCTCATAAATCCACAGAGGATTAAATAGGCTATGCTAATATTTGTCTCAAATGCTGTAACAACCTAAAATCTTTATCCTTAAAGAAGAGGTTAGAAATTGTGTTTAATTTATATTGCCAATAGTTAAGTCTTATTCAACATGTTGATTCATTCATTGATCAAACATCTAATGAATACCTATAGGTACTAAAGAAATACGTTTGATGTAAGAATATAAAAATGTTACAGATGTAGTATATTTCTTATGCAATTTAATCCCACACTAAACTGTAACAATTAAAGGGATGAGGATTACATTTTTCATTTTCCAAATTTAATCAATAAAATTCATGATATCAACAGGCTATAAACAAAGTTATACAATCATATAAGTTGTAAAAGAAAAAGCATTTGCTAAAACCACACACCAATTAATGGCAAAATCTGTCAGACTAAGAAGGAAGAACTTCCTAGATAAAATAAAGAATTCCTAGGGAAATGGTGAAAAATTGAGCCCTCTTCTGTAAAGCTCTAGAAAACTTCAGGGAAGCCCTCTCTAAACATCATTCTAGATATTTTACTATTGCAATCAAAAAACAGAAGAATTCTATTTTGTGTGTGTGTGTGTGTGAGAAAGAGGTCATTAATATTTTGATGGGGATTTCATTGACTCTGTAGGTTGCTGTGGGTAGTATGGGAATCTAACAGTATTGATTCTTCCAATCCACAAGCATGGAATATCTTTCTATTTCTTGTGTTCCTTTCAATTTCTTTTATCAATGTATTATGGTTTTAATTATAGAGATATTTTATTTCTTTGGTTAAGTTCATTGCTACGTATTTACTTTATGGATCACTATTATAAATTGGATTTTCTTGGTTTCATTTTCAGATTACTTACTGTTAACATATAGAAATGCTAGTGACATTTTTATGTTGATTTTGTATCCTACAACTTCAGTCAATTTGTCAATTCTAATAGTTTTTATTTTTATGGAATCTTGTGGTTTGATTAGATATCAAATCATATCATTTACAAATAAGGATAATTTGACTTTTTTCTTTCAATTTGATGCCCTTTATTTTCTTCTCCTGTCTGACAGCTCTGGCTAGACATTCCAGTGTTGTTGAATAATACTGATAAAAGTGGGCATTTTTGTCTTGTTGAAGGTCTTAATGGAAAGGATCTCAGTATACCCTGGTATAGTACAATACCACTGTGGGCCTTTCACATATGGCTTTTGTCATGTTGAGGTAAGTTCCTTCTAGACTCAGGTTTTAAGAGTTTTGATAATGTCACTCTTCACATGAATAGGAAAAAAAATTAATGTATATTGATCCAAAAAGACCCAGAATAGACAAAATAATTCTGATCAAAAAGTACAGAATTGGAGGAATCACATTACTTGACTTCATTTTATTATGTAGAGCTGTAGTAACCAAAAGAGCATGGTATTGGCATAAAAACACACATTTGGAACAATGGAGCAGAATGGACAACCCAGTAATAGATGCCCACATTTATAGTGAACTTATCTCCAAGATAAGTGCCAAGAATATACAATGAGAAAAGGACATTCTCTTCAAAATGGTGCTGGAAAAACTAATTAAATGTGTACAAGAATGAAACTAGACCCTTATTTCTCACCTTCTACAAAAATCAAACCTGAAACTATGAAGTTACTAAAAGAAAACTTTTAGAAATGCTTCAGGGCACTGATCTGAGTAATGATTTCTTGAATAATGCCCCAAACGCACAGGCAACAAAACAAAACTGAGAAGTGGGATGACATCAAGCCTAAAAAGATTCTGCACAGCAAAGGAAATAATCAGCAAAGGAAGAGACAATCTCAAGAACGAGAGAAAATATTTGAAAACTACTCATCTAACAAACAATTAAACATTCCAACATCTTAATGGACAAAAAAAAAAATCAGATAATCTGATTTAAAAATGGGCAAAGGATCTAGAAAAAGATATTTGCATGATATGAATTGGACAAAGGGTTGATAACTAGATCTACAGAGAGCTCAAACTAATCAACACCAACAATAAAAAAAATGAGCAAACAATTCCATTTACCACCGAGCAAGAGATACAAACACAATCTTCTCCCGTGAAGATTGATGAATGGCTAACAAACATTTGAAAAAATGCTCATCCACCCTGATTGTCATAGAAATGCAAATCAAAACCATACTGAAATATCACCTAACCCTAGTGGGAATGGTCCCATATCACAAAGACCCAAAGCTGCAGATGCTGGTGTAGATGTGGAGAGAAGGGCACACTTTTACAATGCTGGTGAGACTGCAAACTAGTATGATGTTTTTGAAAAGCAGTTCCAAAGAACTCGAAGAACTCAAATTAGATCTCCTGTTTCACCCTACAATGCCAATTTACCATAAGTACATTTGCACTAGACTGTTTATTGAAGTTCAATTTACAATTGCCAAAATATGCCCAAAGACCCACCAACCCAAGAATGGGTTAACAAGCTGTGATCTATGCATACCATGGAATACTATTCAGCCACTAAAAAAGATGGAGACTTTACATCTTTTGTATTAAATTGGATGGCATAGAAACACATTCTTTACAGTAGATTATAAGAACAGAGAAGCAAGAATCCAATGTACTGAATTCTAATATGTAGACAATCTATTAAATATCCACATAACAGGAAAACTCACATTAAATAAATGTGGGGGACAGGAGAAGGAGGGAATGAGGTCAGGGGAGAAGGGAGGAGGATGGAGGTGCTTCAACATAAAAGTTACAATGTTAGGGTGGCAGGAGTCCTCAAATTTTTTAAACAGGGGGCCAGTTCACTATCCCTCAGACCATTGGAGGGCTGGACTACGGCCCCAGGATGAGTCGGCTGCTAAGCAGGACAGACAGAGGCGGCAAAAACACCTGGCGGGCCAGGTAAATGTCCTTGGTGGGCTGCATGTGGCCCACGGGCCATTGTTTGAGGATGCCGGGTGTATGGCATACCTCGAAGGGGAGAGACACAATTATAAAAGGGACTTTACCTAACAAATGCAACCTGTATAACCTAATACCTTGTGCCCTCAGTGAACCTGAAACAACAACAACAACAAAAGAGAGATACAAATAGCCAACAAGTAAAAATATGCTCAGTATCATTAGTCATCAGAGAAACGCAAATCAAAACTACAATGAGATACTACAATGAGATGGTAATCTCACCCTAGTTCAAGTGGTTTTTATCAGACAGGCAGTAAGGAATGCTGGTTAGGATGTGGATAAGGAAGAACTATTGTACACTGATGGAGGGGATGCAAATCACAGTGAAGAATGTTATGGAGATTTTCCAACAAAGTAAAAATAAAACTACCAGAAGACCCACCAATTTCACAGCTGAGTATATGTCCGAAGAGGGGAAATGTGTACATCAACAGGTATCTGCTTTCCCATGTTTATTGCAGCACTATTCATAATAGTTAAGAGTTTGAACCAGCCTAAGAATCCATCAGTGGATCAATGGATAAAGAAATTGTGGTATATATACACAACGGAATATTATATAGTCATAAATATAATGAAATCCTGCCATTGCAACAACACGAATTAAACTGGAGCATATTATGTGAAGTGAAATGAGCCAGGGATAGAAAGACAAATATTGCACATTCTTGCTCCCTTATTCATATACGGGAGCTAAATATTGGAAAAAAAATAATTTCAGGGTGACAGATAGTAGAATGATAGTTACCAGAGGCTGGGAAGTATAACAGGGAGTAGGGGATAAATTGGGGTTGAATAAACATGGTTAGGTTGTTTTATAGATGGAACCACATTTGATAGCACAACAAAGTGACTATACTCAACAATAAGTTAAGATAAACTTTAAAATTCCTGGAATTAGAATGTCCTTAAATCAAAAATAAAATGATAAATTCCTGATGTGACTGATATTCTAATTATCCTGATATGACTAATTCACATGTGTTTCTGTATCAAAACATCACTGTACCCTATAAAGGTATACAATATTATGTATTCTTAATAATTAAATGTTTTAATTAAAAAAGAAGATAGAAGACAATTAACAGTACACAGCTTGGGAAAGAAGAAAGAAAATTTCTTTGTGGAATATGTTGGGATTGAAAGGAAGTTCCAAGAAATGGGCTGGGGAAAAAAAAAATCTGAACTACACAAAACCCTTGGACCTAAATGCAAGTAAACCATATCAGGTTCAATCCATGCATCACAGGAGCCAGGAAAAAAAAATGTTTTCTATAAAACTGAATAGCATTTATAATAGCACAAAAATATTGAAATATGTTGTTATAATTAAAAAAAATATTAGCTCGGTTGGGCGACACCTGTGGCTCAAAGGAGTAGGGCTACAGCCACATATGCCAGAGGTGGTGGGTTCAAACCCAGCCCCAGCCAAAAACTGCAAAATAAATAAATAAATAAATAAATAAACATGGGCTTGGCGCTTGTGGCTCAAGCGGCTAAGGTGCCAGCCACATACACCTGAGCTGGTGGGTTCAAATCCAGCCTGGGCTCGCCAAACAACAATGACAGCTGCAACCAAAAAATAGCCAGATGTGGCAGGCACCTGTATTCCCAGTTACCTGGGAGGCGGAGGCAGGAGAATCACTTGAGCCCAGGAGTTGGAGCTTGCTGTGAGCTGTGATGTCATTGCACTCTACCCAGCAGGACAGCTTGAGGCTCTGTCTCCCAAAAAAAAAAATAATTAATTAATTAGAAAAATATGTTCACTATTAGAATGTAAAAACTGTAAAACTCCAAGGAAAGAAACTTTTAAGATATAAAAAAATGGAAAGATAGGTCTTATTCAAAGACTAGAAGAGTCCAGTACTTTTAAGATTCTAGTTATTTTCAATTGTATTTATATATTCAATGGATTCCAATCAAAATCTCACAAGCCACTTTGTAGATATCAACAAACTGTTCAGTTTATATGGAAAGATAACAGCTATATTTGCATAGTACTGAGAACAAAGTTGGATGTCTTTTTTTTTTTGAGATGGAGCCTCAAGCTATCCCCCTGGGTAGAGTGCCATGGCATCATAGCTTATAGCAACCTCCAACTCCTGGGCTCAAGGGAGTCTCCTGCCTCCGCCTCCCAAGTAGCTGGGACCACAAGCGCCCACCACAACGCCCGGCCATTTTTTGGTTGCAGCCATCATTGTTGTTTGGCAGGCCCGGGCTGGGGATTCAAACCCGCCACCTTAGGTGTACATGGCTGGCGCCTTAGCCGATTGAGGCACAGGTGCCAAGCCAAAGTTGGATATCTTACACAAACTAATTTCAAAACTTACCACGAAGCTACAGCAGGACAGACAGAAATGTATTAGCAAAATAATAGATAACGGAACCAAACAAATCCCTACACAAATACAGTCAACTCATCACTGCAAAACACCAAAGTTAATTCAATAGGGAAAGGGTAGTCTCTTCTATTAACGGTGTTAGAATACTTAAACATGCCTATGCCAAAAAATGAATCAATATAGACTTTATACTTTACACATAATTAATTCAGTATAGATCATAGACCTATGTGTAAAATTTAAAAATCTATAAACTTCTAGGCAAAAGCATAAGAGAAAAATGGGGTAATATTTGATTTGGTGATGAGTTCTATATTTATTTATTTATTTATTTATTTATTTCATTTCATTTTTTTCCAAGACAGAAAAAACGTCGCCCTGGGTAAAGTGTCATGGTGTTACAGCTCACAACAACCCCAGACTCTTGGGTTTAAGCAATTCTCTTGCCTCAGCCTCCCAAGTAGCTGGGACTAGAGGTATCCACCACAATGCCTGGCTATTTTTTGTTGCAGTTATCATTGTTGTTTAGCTGGTCTGGGCTGTGTTCGAACCTGCCAGCCTTGGTGTATGTGGCTGCGCCGTAACCACTGTGCTACAGGCGCTGAGCCTGGTAATGAGTTTTAGACCTAATACCAAACCTGCTACATGTGAAAGAAACCGCAATGAGCTGGACATCATTACAATTACAGATGTCTACTCTGTGAAATACACTGGCAAGTAAATAAAAGCATAACCCACCCACAGACTGAAAGAAAATATTTGCAAAACATAAATATGCTAAAGAACCTTTATCCAAACTATACAAAGAATTCTGATAATTCAACAATAAAAAGCAAATCACTCAATTGAAAAATTGGCAAATTATACAAACAGATACCTTATCAAAGAAGAGACACAGATGGCAAATAAACATATGAAAAGATGTTCAAAATCATTATCATTTGGGAATTGCTAATTAAAGCAAGGAGCTACCACTACACACCTGTGAGAATAGCTAAAATTCAAAAATTTGAATATACAAATTGCTAATAAAATGAAGAAGAACAGAAAATATCATCTATTGCTAGTTGGAATGCAAAATGGTACAGCCACTTTGGGAGAAAGTTGGCAGTTTATCATCCAGTTAAACATGTCTTAGCACAGAACCAGAAATAGCACTTATATGTATTTATCTGATGGATTTGAAATGTACTTCTACACGGAAACCACACCTGAGTATTCCTAGCAGCTTTATCTGTGATTGTCCCCAAACTGGAACAGATCAAAATATCTGTTAATAGGTGACTATAGAAACAAACTCTACAACATTCTTACAATGGAATAAAGTGAGTTATCAAGACAAAAAAACTCATGGACTTATGTACAACACCTATCACTGAGTGAAAGAAGCCGGTCAGAGAGGGCTACCTACTGTATGAACCCAAATATATGACATTCTGAAAGAAATGAAATTATATAGATAGTAAAACATCAATGGATGCCAGGGATTTGGTGTAAGGAAGGAAGATTTGAATAGGTAATTGCAAGAGCTTTATTTAGCATAGTAAAGCTATTCTTTATGATGCTGTAGTGGTGGCTATATTACAATATATAACATTTACCAGTAAGTATTATCCTATAGCCATAGAATTTTACAGCATAGAGGGTGAACCTTGATATATGTAAATTAAAAATCATTTTGAAGATCCAAGGATTCCAGAGTGTAATGAAGAATGTTACAAATTAATCTATTTTAAAAATGTATGCAATAGCTTCACTGATGTGGTTCAGGAAAACAGATATTAGGTTAGATATCTTTAGAAATTCTTAGAATTTGTAAAGCTAAAATAAGAAATTGTCATGGTTAAGGGATGTCCACGGACACATGACTATAAGTTCTGATATATCTTGAAACACATAGAGAACATTTGCTGAAAACTATGAAAGTCTGAGTGAAGTATGGACTTTAGCTAGTATTATATTAGTGAATTAATATTGGCTCATTAATTGTAACAAATATTGCAAATACATATAAAATATTAATAATAAAGAACCTGGGTGTGAAGTATGTGGGAATTTCCACATTATCTTTGCATTTTCCTCTAAATCTAAAACTGTTCTAAAATAAAAATTTATTTAAAAACATAATATTAAAATGGTAAAGGTGTATTCCAAAAAATTACAACTTTCATGTAGCCCCTTGTATAAGATTTGGTTTTAAGATAGCATGCAACCAACATTATGCATATTCAGTGATGTACATAGTCAACCATTTCAGGATACACGAAAGTTTACAAAGCAACTTCGGGATGAGAAACTGGTGAGACTAATAAAACAAAACTAAAAATATATATCCAGTGGAGAATGAGAAAACAAGATTAAAATTCAAAAAGAGTTTCAAATCCTTGATATGGTGAATGAGAATAGAATTTGCATTATAAGATTAATTTATTATTTAGATTACCTATGATATTACAGCACATACTTTCACATAAGTATTCCAGAAAAAAAAAAATCCTTCTTATGTTGCATGGTTAAATACAATTCACAACCTCCCAACATTGACTGTGCCCTTGGGTTGACCTAATTTTCTTAGATCTGACATGTACCACATATACATATCAGTGTAATAGGACTAATTCCTTATGTTGATCAGTTTGTTATAGTCCCTTAAGTGGTCAACTTACAAAGGTCCTACTGTTGTCTACAGAAATAAAATTATTACATTCTATATTCTTGTAAGGCCACTATGTACATTAATTTAGTAAAGAATTTGATCAATGTGATAGTAATATATTGACCATCCATGTCTATATTTTATATAGCATTTCCCAAAGATATCTGATCACGTGAAGTTGGTTTGAATTTTTTTTTTACATTAAGCCTTGATATTTCATACAAAAAGAAAATATCCACAAGTGAATTTTACAATTTTCTGCATAAGTAAAATATGACTACATGAAATTGAGAAACATAAGATATCCTGATATATTATCTTTTGTATTTTTCAGGTAAGTAAGACTTTTAAAAAGTAAAGATGAAAATGAATATTAGCTAATATTTTAAAGCCTTTAAGGACCCTCATTTTGAATGAAGACACCAAGTTTTTATAAAACTATTTGTTAAATTAAGTTTATACTCTATTTCCATTCTAGTGTTCTATGAAATTATTTTATTGCACTTCTGAAAAATGTCTGCATTAGGAAACAAATGATACATCAACAAGACTTCATGTCTCTAATTTTTCCTATTATAAAAGGCCTGTAGTATTGAAATAATCAAATATTCTCCATTCATTGTCAGTTAGCCTAGGGCTATGAGGAAAAATTAAACTGAACAGAAAATTAATGTGCTTTTTTGGAAGATAATACATTTGACAATTTCTCTAAGGAATTATTGATCTATTGCTAGAAAAGCAGAGAGAATAAAACCCCACAAACCAATATACAAGTGCATATTTGTGTGGAAAAAAATCAAATTTCCTTCTGACTAGACCTAATAATTCTGGGGTGAAAAATTACATAAAAACTAAATGGCAGGTATATTGTCTTTTATTTTTTCTATCATTGTATACAATTTTTCTTTATGAGGGTGTTTGGAATATTAGTTTCATATATTATTTGAAGATTTAATGAAACTTTTTTAAAAATTTATATTGTATAAGACAAAAACATCCACTTAATAAGTTGTTTTCTGAGATAAGCCATTATTGAACACTTATGCAGTATTTAAAATTATACTGTATTTAAACAAAATATTCCTGCCAACCATGCCTTTCCAACCATGAAAAACAAATTCTCAATGAGAAATCTACATGTCTTTGGGATAATGCAAATGATCAGGGGTATTTTATTATAAAATGTCAAAGAAGAATTACATTAGTTGTGTGAGATCAAATTTTTCTGCCACACACAAATTATGTGACCTGGGGCTAGTTACTAAAATATTTTGAGTGATCTGGCCTCTCATTATTGCTCTTGAAATAGCACAGTGTTGCCAAATGTACCAAAGGTGACAATTAATATGGCTTGTAAATTTTAGTGAAATAATCACTCCAGGAAGCCCACTGGACTCATTTAATAAACAATGCGAACTCTCAAACTAAGCTAGAGAAAGTGACTCTAATGTACATTTTACTATAAAACATACTGAAGTAATTAAGTATAAGATTATTCCTATGTATGTAGCCCTGATATAATCCTCACTGAAGGATTTAATACTTGATGGAGAGAGAATGAAAGGAACTGAATGAATTTCAAAATACCTTTATTAGTGGCTCAGTGCCTGTGGCTCAAGTGGCTAAGGTGCCAGCCACATACACCTAAGGTGGCGGGTTCGAATCCAGCTCGGGCCCACCAAACAACGATGGATGCAACCAAAAAGTAGCTGGGCATTGTGGCAGGCGCCTGTGGTCCCAGCTACTGGGGAGGCTGAGGCAGCAGACTCACTTGAGCCCAGGAGTTGGAGGTTGCTGTGAGCTGTGATGCCATAGCCCTCTACCCAGGGGGACAGCTTGAGGCTCTGTCTCAAAAAATTAAATTAAATTAAATTAAATACCTTAATTAGTTTGGATATTGAAAATGAAGGCTATGGTAGACAATCACTTTATTATGCGAGTATTTTATTTTATTTATTATTTTATTTTTTGAGACAGAGTCTCACTATTTCTCCCTTAGTAGAGTGCTATGGCATCACAGCTCACAGCAACCTCCAACTCTTGGGCTTAAGTGATTCTCTTGCCTCAGTCTCCCAAGTAGACAGGACTATAGGCACCCACAACAACGCTAGGCTATTTTGGGGTTGCAGTTGTGATTTTTGTTCAGCAGGCTCAGGCTGGGCTTAAACCCACTGGCCTCAGTGTATGTGGCTGGCGCCCTACTCACTGAGCTATGGGAACCAAGCCAATTTTTTTTATTTTTTGAGACAGAGTCTCATTTTGTCACCCTCCATAGAATGCTGTGGCATCATAGCTCACAGCAACCTCAAACTCTTGGGCTCAAGCAATACTCTTGCCTTAGCCTCCCGAGTAAGTGCCCACCACAATGCCCAGCTGTATTTAGAAAAGGGTCTCCTACTTGCTCAGACTGGTCTCAAATGCCTCAGCTCAGGCGATCCACCTGCCTCTGCTCCCAGAGTGCTAAGATTACAGGCATGAGCCACCCCACCTAGCCTTATGGTGTAATTTTTTACTGGTAAAATATATGGAATTGGACAATGCCAGATCTTATTGAGACCGTGGATAATGTGATCATTATATACAGGGTGGCCCTTTAAAGTTCATGTGCAATCTAAATTGTTTTAAATGTTTAAGTTCACAAGATAATACCAAATTGTGAAATGTTTAACTTTACTAGATAATACAAAATTGTTTCTTTAAAAGGGTGTTTTAATTCACAGACATGTAACCTATCTTGTAGGGTGGCCATAATGTTCATGCACCCTTTTAAAGAAACAATTTGGTATTATCTTGTGAAGTCAAACGTTCACATAGCCCACAAACCAGCAATTCCATTTTTAAGTAACAGGAGAAATTCTTATACATCTGCAAATGAGGGTGATATAACATGTTTATAATATACTGTGTGAGATGGTAAAAAAGGCGGGGCAATCATCCAAAGGTCATTGCCATAACAATATTTTGAATTAAATAAATAAATCTCAGAAGCTTTCATAAAGCAATCGTTTTGACCAAGAACAATAATTAAACAATATTGTGGAAGCAATCCAAGTGTCCATCAAGCAATTATTTAATTAACAAACTGTGGTATGTGTACACCACTGGATACTATCCACCATCAAAAGATGGAGACTTTGTATCTTTTGTCTTTACCTGGATAGAGTTGAAACACATTCTTCTTACTAAAGTATCATAAGAATGGCAAAATAAGTATCCAATGTACTCAATGCTACCATGAAACCAATGTATAAATAACTACATGTCCACATAAAAGAAAAACACAAGTGTATTCTAGAGATGGGAAAGGGAGAGGAGAAAAGGGGAAAGCAGAGAAGGGAGAGTGATTGGTGGGTTCTCACCTGCTGTGGACAAAGGGAAGGTGTTCAACACAGTTTCTAGGTGATTAACTACAACTTGAGCGTCAGCTTAGAAACAAAAACAGTGTCATCTAAACATGTGTACCCTCATATTAATCTGAAATAAAAAATAGACACTAAGTACTAGGTAAATAAGAACAATAATTGAGCAAAAATATATTTAAGCATACATGCATCTGTGTCAAAATGATTTGAAAAGTAATATTAGCAGCCCACTAATTAAAATAGCATTAACATTAGGACATGGGGGGACAGTGAAGCAGTGGGATTGCATAGGGAAAGAATAGAGAGATAAATGGAAGATCCTGCCAACTTTCTTATTCACGAACATACCACACACAAAGAAAAAGTAAACAAACAAGTGAAAAGTGGGTCATCCGTTGTGGTATTCAAACTATAAGACAGTCTAGAAAAGGTAAAACTATGGACACTGTCAAAAGACCAGTGGTTGAGAGCAGTAAGGGAGAGAGAAGAATGAACAGGCAGAGTGCAGAGGTCTTTAGGGCAATAATGCTGTCCTGCATGATGCTGAAATGTTGGATACCTGCCATCATGCATTGATCAAAAACCGTGAAATGTACAATATCAAGAATAAACTTTAACATAGACTATGGACTTTGAGTAATAATGTGTCAGTGTAAATCCATCAGTTGTAACAAATGTACCATTCTGGTGGAAAATGCTGATAATGGGGTTGGAGTGTCTGTGTGTATGTGGGGTTGAGGGGCTATGTGGGGACTCTGTCCTTTTTGTTCAGTTTTGCTGTGAACCTGTAAGTGCTCTATAAAACAAGGCTATTCAAAGCAAAAGAATAGGAACCATTGTGTATCAGTCATAGTAGCACATCTGAATCACAAATGAAAATTAATTCAGTTCTGAGTAACTATTTTTCATTTGAAAACTCACCAGAGTAATTTATAAAATTATAAATTGAAAATGAAAATGAAATGATTACCCCCCCAAATGAATAAAAACTTGATAAAAACTAAATTCTCATTTAAGATTGAAAAAATACATCTGGGAATCTAGGAATAGATAGAAACATCCTTTATATTATATTTGATATGTTACATACTGATGTTTAATTTTAAAAGACAGTATTTATATCATCCTCATTAAACTCATGATGAAGACATTGTTTTTACTGTCACAATGTCTATTCAATGTTATGTGTTAAAACCATTAATTTGATGCAAAAGGTAATTCAATTATGCAAGTGTAGGGAAGAAATAAATTTATAGTTATTTTGTTTATATAAAATATAAAATTGTCCCCAAATTATTAACAATGATAGCAAACTATATTGGCTCAGAGAATGTATCAAACATTTTGGAAATAATGCATAAAGGAAACACTATTTCAAATAAATTTTAAAAAATAGATCCCTATCCCATATCATCAATGTGGATCAATTTTAATTAGATTTAACAACATGAATTTGATAGGCAAAAATTTCAAAATATTTGGAACAAAGAATACTAGTACAGATAAGGGAAATTATTTAAATGAGATAAAAAAGGACAAATATTAAAAAGAAAAATATGACTAAATTTAACTGCATTATAATAACTTCTATATACAATATTTTATTAAACATTAATGTAGAAGATGAGGAATTAGTAAGGATGTTTTAAATGAGTACAATAATGTATAATTTGTCTCCATCATTCTCATATATAATTAATAAGGTTGATGAAACACATCTAACCCCCTAAAAAGAGAAGAAACAATATAAAAATTAATTTATGAAATTTTTATGAAAGAATAAGAGAGTAGCCATGGAAACACAAACCTAACCACAATTAGACCCTATCTCAAAAATATTAGAAGCTAACAATGCCTACTTCTGCCCAGAATGTTGAGTAATTGAAACTGTTTTCTATGGATCTAAAAAGTATACCAGTCTAGAGAGGAATTTGGCAAATCCAGTAAATTTTAATACAGAAATTTGGGGAGATGACAAGGTCCTTAGTTTTTTAATCTTCCGGAATCCCTTTATAAACAGAGAGCAAAAGGAACATACAACCAAATAATGTGTACATAACCTAAAAAACAAAACTAATGGTAAAAGTAAGGTGACCAGACGTCCCGCTTTTGGCGGGACAGTCTTGATTTTTAATAATTTGTCCCATGTCCTGCAGCATTTTTAAAAAGTCCAGATTTTTGGAAAGAATGCATTACAAGCTAGGGAACGGTGGGACAATGGGAAGGGAATATAGGGTTTTCAGCTGCTGAAGAAGTTAATGTAACTCCATTTGGGAATGAAGAGGTTAATGTAACTTCATTTGGAAATGAAAAGTCTAATGTAAACTCCCTACTGCCCTCCTGGGCAATGTCCCCCAGGTGGAATCTACTAAAAAAAATTCACTCAAATGAGAAATATGCCAAAGAATAAAATAATACTATACATTTTTTTTTTTTTTTTTTTGGCCAGGGCTGAGTTTGAACCTGCCACTTTTGGCATATGGGGCCGGTGCCCTACTACTCCTTTGAGCCATAGGTGCTGCTCCATACATAATTTTCTTTTTAATGTATTATATTTGTAAATTGTACTTATGTTGAAATTAAAAATATATATATTGCAATACTATTTTTGTATTCTACGAAAATTTTTGTTGCTCCATATAGACCAAAATTTTTGTTGTTGTTGTTGCCGTCATGGTTGTTTGGCGGCAGGGGCTGGATTCGAACCCACCACCTTAGGTGTATGTGGCTGGTGCCTTAACCACTTGAGCCACAGGCGCAGAGCCTAGACCAAATTTTTAATTAAGAACACCACACACACATACACACACACACACACACACCCCACCCCCACCCCCCATCAATGGTGTCCCACTTTACAAATGTTAAAATCTGGTCACCGTAGGTAAAAGGTACCCATAGAAACCCCCAAACCCAGTAGGCAGAGAAAAATCCCCTACAGCTTAAAGGGATACGTAAAGGGATATCAGCAGGAGAGAAAAGAATGTCAGAGTTGAGAACCAAAAGAATATGAAAAATAGCCCAGTGTCCTAGAGATTGCAAATGCCAGATTATTGAAGACAAGAAGGTGAAACTGGAAGGGTTTGCACTTCCAGAGGCAATTCACAGGGTTCTGAAACAAGATCTGAAAGGGCTCACAGTTTTCTACAGCTGCCCTAGCAAATTTCAACCTTAGGGGCTTAACTGAACACGTACTCAACAAGTCACATTTCCTGTCTGTCCCAAGGCTGGACGTGGCCTGCCTGGGTTCTCTGCTTCTGGTCTTAGGAGACTGAGGTCAAGGTATCAACCAGTCCGCTTTCTCCTCGGGAGCCTCTGCAGCTGAAGCATCGCTTCTAGAATTCTCAGCCTGTGGGTGGAGCTGAGATGTGTAACTGAGCATTGGACTTATTTTCCATCCCCTCGAATCCTGAGTTAAGTTCCTTGTTATGTGGACCCTGAATGGCGGCATCTTGCCTTCCGTGCTGTTGAGCAGAAAGTTTCTAGAACAAGTCAGGTAGTAAGATGGAGTTCTAAATAGTGTGATATTTTTATGACAGACAGCTCACCATTTATGAGAGAGTTTTTTCGTTAGATACACTTGGCAGTTATTGGTCCCACTCAACAGGAGAGATTTCACGAGGTGTGGACACCACGTCCCGGGGATTATGACAAGCCTCACACTCTTTGTCCGCGAAAGGCCTGAAATAAAATTGAGAAACTGAACCTGTCTTCCAGAACAAAGTTCTACACTGAGAAAAACGAGGAGATATTGATTTCAAACTTCAGACACACATAGAAAATTGAAATGGAAGAAAGAAAAAAATAGAAGTCCGTGAGCAAAAGTCATCTCAGAGAAAAATAGGCCATTTCTTTTAACCTTACTGACGACGGAAAAACGATCCTGACTTTTTCTTTCTTCTAGCAATTCCGACAAATGAACTTCATATAAAAATGAAAGGAAGAGGTATCACCGACAAATTTCACTTCGAGTATTTATAAGCCAAGAGACTGTGAGACTGAATCACATCCTTGGAGAAAATTCTAAAACTCCTGAAGAATCTACCCATAAAGAAGATAAAAACTGTAAACTAACATTTTGAAGATACATGTGATTAAAATATGATGACACATATGAAAGAAAAACGTTTAGTTATGATTTTAAAAGCTGGTAAATACAGTCTATAACTTGGGCGGAAAAAGATGTGAAATAGTAAAAATACTTCCTAGTACAGATGAACTTAGAAGGAAAAGTAACAAACACGATAGATACTTCTTTAGAACATCAACTGGAACAAGGAATAACTTTTTCGAATGAATACCACTGAAGAGATTAACAGACTTTGAGCAAAAGACGAGTATAGAAAGGGTACCTACCATAATATAATGGAATAAGGAGAAGAAATGTATCATAATCATCAATAAAAATACATCCAATAAAATTATTTCAAACTACAAAAAACAATAATTGACAAAACTCAAAAGAGAAACATTCAAAAATACATAATAAAAAGACTTTGCTGTATCCATCACAATAGCAGGTGGGATAATAAAATATTAATTGATAATATAAATCATAATGAACAATGGCAATAATTAACACATATATTATATAACTAAATGTACATCATTTGTATATATAAGACACTGTGCATGTTAGAGACACAATTGAAATTATTTTAAATTGTGCATTGACCATTTATCAAACCTGCTATGTTATAAGCAATGAAAAAGTACTTAAAATTTTAAATTATTTAAATTAACAACATATATTTCGGATACAATTGAATTAAGCTAGAATGCAGTAAGAAGATAACTAGCATATTCCCATCTGATTTGAAATTAAGGTATTTGTAAATAATTTGTGAATCAAAGAAATAAAATTGAAAGTTAGAAAAAATTTAAGTGAAGAAAATGAATATATAACATACTAACACATGGGATACAGAGGGAAATTTATGGCATTAGTTATAAATAATAAAAAGCAGTAAGACTAAATGAAAGTGACTTAAAGCTTTCATTTTGAGAATAGGAATTTAAACCGAACAAAGTAGATAGCTTAAATTAATAATGAAAGATCAAAAATAAATAAAATAAGAAGCAGAAATATGGTTAAAAAGTGAAAAAATCAAATGCTTAAAGGATATTTATCAAAATAAGAAAATTAATAAATTATCAATAATACTAATGAAAAAATGAATCTCACTACAGATTCTACATCAATACAATAATTAGAGCATATTAAAAACAACTTGTGCTGGGCGGCACCTGTTGCTCAGTGTGCAGGGTGCCAGCCCAATATACCAAGGGTGGTGGGTTTGAACCCAGGCCCAGCCAAACTGCAACAAAAAATAGCCAGGCATTGTGGTGGGGACCTGTAGTCGCAACTACTCGGGAGGCCGAGGCAAGAGAATAGCCCAGAAATTGGAGGTTGCTGTGAGCTGTGATGCCATGGCACTCTACCAAGGGCGATAAAGTGAGACTCTGTCTCTAAAAAAATAAAATAAAATAAAATAAAAAATAAAAACAGCCTATGCCAATACATTTGACAAGATGGCGTGCACAAATCTCTAGAAACATACAAGAGATAGCTGTAATAGGAAATATTGCTAGTTCTTTATCTATTGAAGAAATTGAGACTATTATTCAAATCATTCTCATAAAAAATTCTCCAGATTCAGTTTCTTCAGTGAATTCTTCCAAATACCGTACTTCAGGGAGGAAACAAACAAACAAACTAACTAAAGAAATGACTTATATTTGCAGAGTGGGTTGAGCACTTGGTTGTCTGTCACCTGGCCTGGGCAAACAGATGGTAGGAAAATAAATCAAAGTATAGTCATGTGTTGCCTAAGGGCATTTCAGTAAACTACAGGACCTCACATATAACAGTGGTGTTATCAAAATGTACGCATATTTGGCTGTACCTTTTCAATGTCTAGGTACCTGAGGAAAAGGCTACATGTAACCTCGGTGTTGAGCAGCCTGTACCTTCGAGGGTTTTGTAAATGCACTCTGATGTTCAGATGATGACAATTGCCTGCACGAATTTCTCAGTCTTCATCCTCTTTTTATTTTTTATTTCAGAATAGTATGCAGATATAAATGTTTTGGTTTCACGAATTGCTTTTTTATCCCCATTTTTAAATACTGTGTGATGGTGAATTTTAAATATCTGATAATCTCACGATTTTATGAGTAAACTGAGTTCACATTACTGTTCACCTCAATCCCGATTTTATACCCCCTCTTTTAGTTTCTGACATAGAAGCTGCTTTTCTCACTATTAAAATTGTATAAGAATGGTTCTGATGAGTGCATTAGTAAACAGATATAGCTCTTAATTCAGTGCCTGGAACATATAAAATAATAGTCTCTGTTCCATAGAATTTCTTTCATTTCATTCACAAATTATAGAGGCTTGAAATTATTAGGATAACTTGAAAATATAGGATAATAGACAATTTTAACATAGAAGCAATTAATTAAACATCCTTGGAAGACATCACAGACCATTGATGTCAGCTCCCTGGAGCCTCCCCAGACACTTCAGCTTGCTTGATTCATTTTACCCTTTAAAATTTAATGAGAATTGGCCTGAATTCTCATCTTACATATAGCCAGTATTTCTGAATTCCGACTTCTGCTGAATTCCCCAGGCTCACTCTCTTCATGTTCTAATTTTCCTGTTTATTGTAACACACTAGATATTCTGTTATCTCTTTCTTTCCACATACCACTAACACAAGGATGTAAGTTAGTGGACATTCTTGAAGACTGGGAAACAAGAGCTAAACATTCATTTTCCAGATAACCAGGCTAAGAATTTAAAACTTAATACTAAACCTTTTTTCTACTGTTTAAAGATCCTCATCTAATTCCAATGTTCAAAAATTGTCATTTGGTGTATCTTGTTCCCCAGCTTCCCAGTAGATAAGTATAACTACAGAATTTTATCCTTTGAAATCCTTTCCTCTGTTCCTATACTGCTACCTTCACTCATATAATCTATAATTCATATATGTATTATATGTAATTGCTCATTTTTTATATGAATCAATGAATTTTCCCTTTGTCTCAATTCAAGCCCATTATAGGGATTCTTGTTTTACAACTGCAATACAATCTCAGCTATGTGCCATAAATTCTGGAAATTGTCACATACAATTTTAAATGAAAAAACAATAAGACCCCCAATAAAACAAAAGCAACATGCATTCATTTTTATGAAACTTACCATAATTTTATTTTTCATGATTATTATTATTTTTTTTTTTTTGCAGTTTTTGGCCGGGGCTGGGTTTGAACCCGCCACCTCAGGCATATGGGGCTAGCACCCTATTCCTTAGAGCCACAGGTGCCACCCAATAATTTTAAAATAAGACTATTCTATTTTTTGTTTGTATCACAGATTTTTAAAAATTAGTTCATGATGTGTATGGAATGAATTGCATTTAAATAAATATTTTAGCTGAAAAATGTACAAAAAAAATAAAAAAAATAGGGTAAGATGTCAAAAGTAAACTAGCAACTAAAGAATTATAATGAAACATAAGAAAAGCCTAAAAAGTATGTATGTAAAAACATAACAAAGTCACTGAAGTACAGCATGCCTAAGGTGTAAATAGTGGCAGAAATCATGACGACACACTACAGCAAAGAAAATATTCCAAATGGGATTGATGCACTAGCTGCTGTGTAATCAAAGATTATAAGAATTCATTATAATGAGATATAAACAATCTGAAATGGAGCATTTACAAGACTCTTCACTTCGTTCCATAGTTAGGTGGTTTAAATAACATTTTAAGGGACAGCAGAGTCTTGCTTTGATTGGAGAGGACAGGTTACGGACAAGTAGGCACATCGACTTCTTATTCAATGATCAAGAATTTTGATTCATAAAAATATTCTGCATAAACGCAACGATATATGAAGGCTAAGAGTTAGTTGAACTTTGCTTAAGGTTAAGGAAGATAAAAAGAATAAAGACAGCTAAGGACAGAGCTTTCAGGTAGTGAAAAAGCCTGGAGAAGATGCACAGACATAGATCCTGATTTGACCTCACAACACTGTGGGGAGAAACTTGTGTTTAGAGTCCTGAGATTCTCCATATTTGGACCATTTCCTCTGGGTGACACCTTTCTCTCTGTTCAGTCTCTGCTCCCTGCCAATCTCAATAGTCTAAGTATTTTCAAACTCTTAGCAACACCATAGAATACAATTTTAACTGACACTGTGATTAAATAAATTTTAGAGCATTAGTTCTTTCCCAGGGTTATTTTACAATGTATTAACTCTTAAAGGGTGACACCATAAAAATAAAAACATGCAGTTTAATCAATTATATAAGCAGGCTTCAACAACCCCCAAACAGGAAAGATAATTGTTTAGTTTGTCTTCTGCTGTTAGGTGGTATAACAGAATACCACAGATGGGGGTATTTACACCAAACAGAAATTTACTGCCTCATGGTTCTGGAGGTTGGGAAGGTGAATATCAAAGTGTCTGCATCTGGTAAGGGTTTTCTTCTTGTGTCATTACTTGGCAGGCAGAAGGCAAGAGAGCAAGAAAACAAGTGAAATCTAAATCTGTCCTTTTAAAATGACATTAATTACCCTGCGGTGGGCAGTACTCATGACCTAATCACCTCGTAACATTAGGTTATTAAGAAATAAATGTCTGATTTCTTTAAGGACCAAATTTAGCAAGTGATCTCTCTGACATTTCACTTTGACACTTCTTTTTTTGTTTTTATTATGAACGTAGATCCTCGTTCTTTCAATGCATGTACTGTTCCAATGACAATTCAATTTCGACATGAATTTTGGAGGGGACAAACATTCAAATCATAGCAAAAAGTAAACTACCTATTCTAAATCCAAAGATTCAGCTGGCCCTCAACAGGAAGTTTGTGTCATAACTCATGCATTAGAAATTAGTTACAAAAGTATATTAAGTAAAGTGAAGCAGTATTTGTTATGGGTTGAACTGTATCCAGAAAAATTCTTATGTTGAAGTACTGATCTCCAGAAATTCAAAAAGAGAACTGATTCAGAAATAGGGCCATTGAAAATGTAATTAGTTATGTTAAGATAAAGTCTATGTGAAGACAAAGCTATTAGAATGGATGTCAATCTAATATGACTTCTGTACTTATAAACAGGGGAAATTCAGGCACAAAGATAGATACACACAGGGAAAATTGGAATTATTCTGGCAAAAGCCAAAGAGAGACTTGAAATGGACCCTTCCCCAGTACCTTTAGAGAGAGAATTGCTCTTCTGTGAACTTCCAGCCTCTAGATCTGTAAGACAATACATTTCTGCTTTTCAAGCATTTCAGTGTGGGGTATTTAATTACAGCCACCAAAGCAAACTAATATAGTATAGTATTTTAAATTAGCATTCATATAAGCTTTAATGACATAGACCTAAGAGCATATAGGATTCAAAGGTGATCTTCACATCTAGGGCTATTACACCATCTACATGCAAAGACACTCTTCTGAATGGATTCTACCTTGGGAAAGAATTAATTGTGATATTGTCATTTCTCACTCATTGAATATAGTCAAACACATAAATCAAGAAAAACAAGACTAAGAAAAAATACTGAGACTTAATGCATGTCTTACACAAATAGTAAATTTGAGTAATGAAGTAAAAAAGGATTGGCTTGGCACCCGTAGCTCAGTGAGTAGGGCACCGGCCACATGCACTAAGGCTAGCAAGTTCAAGCCTGGCCCAGGTCTGCTAAACAACAATGACATCTGCAACCAAAAAATAGCCGAGTGTTGTGGCGGGCACCTATAGTCCCAGCTACTTGGGAGGCTGAGACAAGAGAATTGCTTAAGCCCAAGAGTTTGAGGTTGCTGTGAGTAGTGATGCCATGGCACTCTACCCAGGATGACGCAGCGAGACTCGGTCTCAAAAAATAAATAAATAAATAAATAAACATAAATAAGAAAGGAGACCCATAAAGGTTATCACATCAAAAGACTGATAAGGCTCGGCGCCTGTGGCTCAAGTGCCTAAGGCACCAGCCACATACTCCTAAGGTGGCCGATTCGAATCCAGCCTGGGCCTGGCAAACAACAGTCACAGCTGCAACCAAAAAATAGCCAGGCATTGTAGTGGGTGCCTGTGGTCACAGCTACTTGGGAGGCTGAGGCAGGAGAGTAGCTTGAGCACAGGAGTTGGAGGTTGCTGTGAGCTGTGATGCCACAGTTCTCTACCCCGGGGGTTAGCTTGAGGCTCTGTCTAAAAGAAAAAAAAAAAAAAAAAAAAAAAGACTGATAAATGGTATCATTGATAAAAGTTTTACTTCTGAATGAACTCTAGGTGGAAATCATTGACATAGATAGACCTAGAGCTAACTAAAAAGCAATTAGAATGCACGGTTCTATATTGTTTGGGGCTATGAATGGGAATATATAAATTAAAATTAATAGTAACATGATAATTACTATTTATCGTATATAGAGAGTGCCAAAAATGTACATACATTTCAAGAGATGTTACTGTTAAAGCTGTTACTTTTTGAAGGTGAATTGAAGGTACCATTATTGGCCAAGTGGACTTAGACATGCTATATGCATACTACATCCATTTTACTGGCAATTTGTATGTTTTTTGGGAATGATTGATTTTACTTCTAACAAGATCTCTTAAGATGTGCATATCTTTTTTTGCACCCCTGGTGTATACGCAGAATATACAGACACATATCATTAATCATACAATGGGATTAAATGATACGAGAAGGACTAGTACAGATTTTACTTTCAGATTAATATTTAAAATATTCTTCATTTAATTTATTATTTCTCTACATTTTCTTATTTTTTTTTAAATCCCACATTACTACATGTATTACTGGTGTGACATGATTATAAAAATCGGCAGTAGCCGGTAGACACCATAAAGAGGTATTTTTAAGGGTATTATGGAAAGGGGACATTTCTAAGGGATGAAAGAATGGAAAGGAGCAGGAAAAAAAAAAGTCATCGCAAAGGACAATTCAGAGATCATGACCCCCAATAAAACAAAATAAGCTTCTAAATGGAGAAACGCATAAAGAGGTATAGGATTTAAAAGATTCACATTAGTTCTGTATGTGACCAGAGTGATTTTCTAGTATAATGCTAAATATAGATCACAGAGGTGCATAACATGAGCCTTAAAGAATTATTGCAAGGGAATACATGTGGAAAGTTTTCTCATATATTCAGTTTCCATGAGGTGTACTTGATATAGGAAAGATCTTTTTTTGGGGGGGGGAGGGGGAGACCATAAACAAGTGAAATTTTACTGGTTTCATATGTTCAACAAATTATATTTTAAAATATATTTTTATATAAAGATAAGAATTTGACTTCTTTTCAGCATTCCTTTCTGCACAACTGCTAGGGAATAGGAAGAAACAGTGTGTGAGATGCTAAGAGGAGAAATTATTATGAAGGCAGAAACATTGAGCAATTAGTGGAAGAATTTTTAAATCAGAATTTTCTAATCATTACATCTTTTCTTTTCTTTTTTTCCCCCAGGGAATGTCTTATTTTTATGAAGTATAATATAACAATCTACATTTATTCAAATACAGTTAAGTCATCTTTTTAATTTTTGAGGTTCTGGCTTTTTGTTTTATTTTCATTTATTATTATTACTGTTAATTGACACATGAGAATGGCACATATCTATGGGGTATAATGGGTGTAGCGCTGTGTTTTGATAAACGTAAACTATGTGTAATGATCAAGTCCCAGTAATTTGCATACCCATCATCTTAAACATATATCATTTTTTTGTGTTGGGAACATCTAAAGTCCTCTCTTCTACCTATTTGAAAGTATGGGCTCAGCGCCTGTGGTTCAATCGACTAAGGCGCCAGCCACGTACACCTAAGGTGGCGGGTTCAAATCCCCAGCCCGGGCCCACCAAACAACAATGATGGCTGCAACCAAAAAATGGCCGGGCATTGTGGCGGGTGCCTGTGGTCCCAGCTGCTTGGGAGGTGGAGGCAGGAGACTCGCTTGAGCCTAGGAATTGGAGGTTGCTATGAGCTGTGATGCCACAGCACTCTACCCAGGGGGATAGCTTGAGGCTCCGTCTCAAAAAAAAAAAAAAAAAAAAGAAAGTATGCAATACATTGTTAGCTATGGACACCTCCCAGTGCTACAGAACAGCAGGATTTTTCCCTTCTAATTATTATTTTATTTTATTAAATCATAGCTGTGTACATTAATACCATCATGGGGAACAGTGTGTTCTTTCTCTGTACAGTTTGAGATACTTTCTTCCATCTGGTTAACATAGGCTTCATGTCATTTTCTTAGTTATTGTGTTAAGACATTTATATTCTCCATTTAGAAAGTCTCACATGTATCCCCATAGGATAAACCAAAGACGTGATCCCACCAATTGCCCTCCCCATTACATCTTTTCTAAACAAAACTTCAAGTTTCACAAAAATGTTCTTTATTCTACAAAAGAGCTTGCTATATGCATGAACATTAATATCCTCAAATCTTGAAAATTAATCTAAATTCATTATGCTCTTTAAGGGTGGCATATGCAAGAAAAAAATAAAGTGTTGACTAAGATCAAAGAAACCAGAACTTCATAAATTGTTGGTGGGAGTGTCATTTTGGTAAACACTGTTTTGGAAACTCTGCAGATATTGGGGAACACAGTCCACATGCACACCCTATCCCGTCCCATACAGGCAAATTCTGCAGAACTTGTCCAAATCACTACATATTGGATACTACTTCTTATAGAAGACTGTATACCCTGAATCATACAATAACCATCGGCAAGTTGATTAAAAATAAACATAAAACAATATCTCATACAAGAAAAACAGAAATATTACATAGTAGAAATGAAGCATGTACATGACACTTTAAGCTGGACTCATTCTATAGGCATTAACCTCACTTTTTTATTCTTTTCTGCTGGGCTTAGTGCCTGTGGCTCAATCGGCTAAGGCGCCAGCCACCTACACCTAAGGTGGCGGGTTCGAATCCCCAGCCCGGGCCCGCCAAACAACAATGATGGCTGCAACCAAAAGATGGCTGGGCGTTGTGGTGGGCGCCTGTGGTCCCAGCTACTTGGGAGGTGGAGGCAGGAGACTCGCTTGAGCCTAGGAGTTGGAGGTTGCTGTGAGCTGTAATGCCATGGCACTCTACCCAGGGGGGATAGCTTGAGGCTCCGTCTCAAAAAAAAAAATATTAAAAATTATTCTTTTCTGATGCAAGTGTAGAAAATTGAGTAAAAAAAATTGTAGAAAATATGAAGCATCACTATTGCCAGTCTATTAGAGAAGAAGTGAAACTTCTAATGTAATATAAGGAATGCAAAACCATAGTGCAACAACAAAAAGCTTCAATGTCTTAATACCCATGGAACACTTCAGAACTTGTCCTCAGGTTCATATCTGAATATCTCAATATTACTTGAGCAAAAGTTGTTACAATGAGTCTCTTTTGTCTTCCTAGTTATCCGAATATAGCTATCTATAAGGTGTGAGCAGATTTCCTGGCTTACGCCAGATAATTAGAGAAAACATTTTAAAGATATTTAACAAATGTCATCTGTAACTTTAGAGACGCAGCCAGTATGTACATGGTGTCTCTCACTTATGTTTAGAAGTATGTGTACTGTGGTAAGTGTGCTTCATTAAAGATTCATTCAACATTAAGCATTGATTAGGCACCTATTGAATTTACTAATGGAGAAAAAAAACTGAAGTGATAAGGATGCCTAGCTCTGCTCCAAGTACTCCAAGCTTCATCTCCAATATTTTCTTATGTGTCAAATGTAGAGGATGCCAAGAGACAAATGACCTCTAAGCAAGATGATGTACAGCTGAGGGGTGGACGCTCGGGTGACTTGTCCACAGGTGCTACTTATAGAGAAGGAGCCCGTGCTCTCAGCACATAGTCATTGTTAATTACTCCCCTCACCTGTATCATTCCCTTTCAATAAAAGGCTGGTGTGGAGGTTGCTCGGGCCTACGGAGAAAGTAAGGGCTAGCCCGCCTTCCACAATCTTGTACTTCTAATCCACCTCTCGCCTGGTTCCTTCCTGCGCTAACGGAGACCAGGACCATAGGAGCCTGACGGGTCCCGACAGTCAAATACAAGGTTTATAATTACTTTGGGATAGAACTGAGGTTTGTTGGTCTCTCTGTTTACTACATGTTATCTGCATATCTGAAAATACATCAAAACATAGATTGATGTTTATGCACAGAAAGATGGAGTATAAATGAATTACTGCCTGTTTCAAACATTTTTCTCTCTGTCTCCCAACTTGCCCCTTTACTCTATGCTGAGTTCCTGTGGATGCCTCTGCACGGATGGCATGACACCAAAGGATGTTTTTATATGTGTTTCTCTCTTTACAGTTGCTACATTCAAACACATTTGTGGAACCTAGCCATGCATATAAACAATAATTTTATGATCCCTAATTCCAAACAAAGCCATTTTCTGGCTATTCCATAGCATAATGTCCAACTAAATTATTATTATAGTCATCTAATTAAATGATAACCAAAGCAAAGATGAAGATTATTTTCCACCAACAATAAGATGCAAGCATGAAAACAGACACACACAAGTGAAAGAGAACAGATGTGGAATGTGTGTAAATACATTTGTTGGCTTAAGAATATAACTGCAAATCATAGAGAATGTGAATTTTGAAATAGTTGCTCCTTATTCATAAAATATTTTTAATCTCTCGGCTTCAGGGACAATGAATTCTTCCCATTTTCCTTTTCTCATTGTTTCTTTCTCTTATTCTCCAGTCCTAGTTCCTCTGTCTTTCTAGCTTCTAAAATGTTGGAGTGTCTCAGGACTAATTTCTTATACTGTTCTTCTTTTTCTTTTTTTGCTCCTGAGATGATTTGTAGTTTAAAATGTCATCTACACACCCATGTCTGTTAAATTAACATCTCCACAAACTGTAGAATGTAACATCCAACTCCTAAGTTGATGTGTTACTTGGTTCCTTAACCAATGACTCAAATTTGACATGCTCCAAATGAAACACATGACCTTAATGTTTCCCTTTACTTTACTAAGTCAGTAAAGGCTGCTTCACTCAACCAATTTGCTCAAGCTAAACCTTAAAGTCATAGCCTTGTTCATTCATTCTTCTAGTACCATATTCAGCAAACAACTTCAAAGAATCTGTGAAAAACTTACCAAGTACAGCTATTCATCACTCTCTCTCCTGCTGCCGTCCATCTCACTTAGTTATCCCCTGCCCAGATTAATGCAGGAATTTCCTAATCATTTTCTTTGTTTCTAACCCCGTGATTGTAAATTGAAAGGTAAACAGTGTGACATTTAACCAGTGAAAATTGGACCTATCATTTTCCTCATAAGTACTTTGTTTCCACCTCAGAATAAAACTCAAATATTTACCTTCAAGATAAAATCCAAATGAGTCAGAGAGTCTGTATGACCTGCACGTAGCCTTATCATACCAACTTTCTCTCCAACTCCTCTCCATGCACTCCTGACGCTCTAGAAAACTTGCATTCCTCAGCACTTCCAAAATAAATCTCTTTTCCGCCTCACGCCCTTACTACTTGGTGCTTCTGACCCGGAAATGTTCTTCCCTTCAGGTCCTTGCATGGTGATTCCCTAACTTGATAAGAATCTCTGCTGAAATTTTATTTTCTCACAGTCTAATTTTGGAAAATGTCCAAGACTGTCCAACCACTAAACACATCATATTGGCTCAAACACTCAACTTTATATATCTTCAATATTTATCATATACACACATAACATTTCATTGAGTTATTTATTGGTCTCTAGCACACTAAAATTTAAGTTTCACGAAGACAGAAATGTTTCTTTATTCACATTCTATCACTAAAGCCTACAACAAGTCAATAATAGCCATAAAATATTTTCTACAAAGATAAATATGAGAAAATATGTAATAACACGTCTACACTCTTTTTGTGTCTGCTTTGATTCACTCCACGTGGTATCTGCTGTACATCTAGAATGTGGAATTTCAGTAGTTGGCTCCATTGTAATAATCCCCCCAAGTGACTGTAACTTAAATTGTGTTTATTCCATTGATGGTCATTAGAATTGTATTCAGCTTTTAAGTATTAAAAGCAAAGTTGCTATATTATTTTTGTACAAACTTTTTTGTGATCATATGTTTTCTTTGTGGTTGTGAAAATAGTGTTTAAGTAGCTCAGCTTGTTTTACAGAACATGCACTTTTAGAAGAAATTGGGAAGTTTTTCCCAAAGTGGCAGTATCATGTAATGTGGTAATTTTGAGAGTATAACCATTCTCGTCGGTGTCCAATGGCATCTCATTATGTTTTTATTTTATATTGCTTTGCATTAGTCTAATGAAGTTGAAAACTTTTTCAAGTGTTTATTGATGATTTGTCTCCCTTGTGAAAAATCATTTCAGGGCTGTTGACCATATTTGTAGCATTTTGAAAACATTATTATATTTAACGAGTTTTTATGTTCCTAGATAAATATCTACTGTCATATCTATGTACCCAAGGTCACAAAGATATTTTCTCTGTGTATATCTGCTTGTATGTGGCTGATGTTTTTTTGTTTTGTTTTAGTAGAAAGTTAATACTTTCAGCTTTTACTTCCAGAATGTATCTCAAATTATTAACTTTTTTTGCACAATGTGAAGTAAAAGTCAAGATTCATTTCCCCCCCGCAACCCCCAGTGGATATCCAGTAGTTTAAGCTTCACTGGCTAAAAGGATGTTAATGTCCTCCATTGAATTGCCTTGTTAACTTCATCAAAAATAAATAATCATGTTAGTGTCAATGTCTTTCTAAATAAGCTCTGCCTGAGTAAAATTTTCTGTGTCAATGATATTGACCTTATCTCTTTTGTCCAATACTGTCACTACCATCCACATTTGGCAATTGAGCCCTTGAAATGTAGCCAAGTGCATATAAGAAAATGAATTTTTAATTTAATTGATGGTAATTAATATGAATATAATTTCAAAAAAGCACAAGTGGCGTTTTTCATTTCTATAATGACAAACAAAGTTCTAGACTCCAATAAATTTCATTAAACTGTGTGTCTACTTTATGACAATGCCAAATTTATTACACAGTACTCTGGTGTTCGTGCAGGACCTGTAGGATAAGGTTTTTGTTTTGTTTTTTTGCAGCTTTTGGCCAGGGCTAGGTTTGAACCCGCCACCTCCGGCATGTGAAGCTGGCACCCTACTCCTTTGAACCACAGGTGCCACCCCATGTAGGATAAGTTTTTCAACCTTAAACACTGGCTATTCAAAGTCTTTTTCTTTTCCATATACAATTTCATTCACCCAGCCCTTCTGTTTTCTATTTAAATTTTTTTTAAAAAATTCTAGAAATCTGTAGAACAATTTAATGAATGTTTAAAGAAAATATAAAAATAGTATCTTTCAATACTGTACATCATTTTATTGATTTAGAACTTATTCAAATTACTTAAATATTTTGTAGTTTTCAATTCCTAGCATGTTATGACAAAATTACAATTTGGCATGATGTAATGTCCTTTCTACAGACATTAGAACAGATTTTATCCATAATATTGACAATGTTTTGTTCAAGATTTTGTACATATGTGTTAATAAGCAACATTGGCTTTTGCTTTTCTTTTTTTTTTTTTTTAAATATCTTTCTCTAGTCTTGGTATAAGCATAATGCAGGTGTCATTTTATAAGTTGGCAGCTTTTCCCTTCTCCTCTATTTTTCTGGAAGTGATTGAATAGAGGTATAATTATCATTTCTTCTTCAAATGTTTAGTAGTAGCAATTGACACCTAAACTATCAGGATTTTCTTTTTGTTTGTTTATTTGCTTTCAAGAAAATTATAGATTCTATTATAGATTATAAAATTATAGATTCTATTACTTAAAGAGGATATAGGGCTAAGGGTACTAAACTATCATTTTCTTCCTGAATAAGATGTGGTTTGTGTCTTTCAGGGAATTGTGTTTTCGGGGGACTTTAGGTTGCTGAATTTGTGGGTAAAGAGATCCTCCTGGTTTCCCCCATATTGCCATTTCAATGTCTGAAAGATCAGAATGAGCTTCCGTCTTTCATTCTTCACATTGACAATCATCTGTTCCCTTGTCAGCCCAGGTAGTGATTTATTTTACTAAAATATTAAAGGAAAAAGAAGTCTTTTGGTTTTGTAGATTTTCTCTGTTATATTTCTCTTTTCCATTTCTTTGCTGATCTAATCTTAATGCCTACTTTCCACGAATTTAACTTGTTCTCTTTCGTCTCGTTTCTTAAACCTGAAAGCTCAGGTTATTGATCATAAATGTTTCATATACCTATATGTATACGCGTGTATCTATACACACAGAAATAGTGCCACAGATTTCCTTCTAATGTGACATTAGCTGCATCTTGAACATTTCTCTGCTTTGAATTTTTATTTTCCTTTGGCCTAAATATATTGTAATTTCCCTGCTTATTTCCTGTTTGGCCCACCTTTTCCTTAATTTTCAGATATTCGGCTTCTATAAGGTATCTTCCTTTTAATAACTTATAGTTTAATTCCATTTTGTTTTGAGAGGGTGCTCTGTGTCATTTCTATTATATTAAAGGTCTTATGTTTTTGAATCTGAAAAATATATTTATTTTCACATTGTTTACGTGGGTTAAGTATATAAAAGAGCTTAGTGAGGTCTTTTTTCTGCTTCAGCGTCCCTCACAGATAGTTTGGCTGTAAATCTGAAGTCTCAACTAAGGAAGAACCCATGTCCAATCTCATGTGTTTGTTGGCAGTATTCACTTCCTCTCAGGCAGCTGGACTGAGGACCTCCCTTCTTCACTGGTTGTTGACCAGAAGGTTGCTGCCTTTAGATCCTTGTCCTGGGGTCCTTCCAACACAGCAGATTGCTTCATGAAAATGTGCAAATCAAGCATACTACAGAAAGAGTTAGCTAGTAGGAGCAAAGTCATTTTTAATCTAATCAAAGAAGTGACATTACATTTGCAACATTCTGTAAAAACAATTTAAGGGGCCCAGGCCATACTCAATGGGAGGGGCTAATATGAGGGTGTGTAAACCAGGAGGTGAAATCACCACTTCCTGGCTTCCTACACTCTGGTCTGTGAAATGACAATGGCCCCAGGAAGAAAGACACTGATGGAGATAACTTGGGGTTGCCTGGAGGGTGTCCCTTCTTCAAGGGTAAAGATAATCCAATACTTTTTATTTGATGCTTGGAAAATGTGACATCATATATTTTGTCCAGTGTTATAATTTAGCACTGGGAAAGTTTGATGACAGTTAGTTCATCATTTACCAAAGGGGTCTCATTTGCTGTATTTGGATTTGGATTTCCTTAAATCTATGGTTCAAATGATGAGGATAATTGATACCTTAAAAATGTCAACTCAGCCAATTCATAAACATAATAATTCTCTCCATTTGTTTAGTAAACTTGAATTTTTCCAGTCAATGTTTCACAGCTGAGAGTTTTAATTATTTTTTATTTTTCTTTTTAATATTTGTTCATAGCACACATGCACACACACAAATATGCAACTGTTTTTATTGTCTTTCCATTTTATAACTTTAAAATTTACTTATTATATCTCTAATAATCATTTCTAGATTTATTTAGATTTTTCAACTATATAATCTTCCCTAAGATACCATGGATAAATGTAAGATTTTACTTCTTCTTTTCAAAATTTTATTTCTGTTGTTTCTTATTCTTGCTAGCTAGATTCCATAGAATCATATTAAGTAACAATAAGAATGGATAAATTTTCTCTTTTGTACTTTTATGAACCCTGTATTAATCCTTATGCTAGCCAGAGATTTTTCATAGATAACATCACTTTAAGGAATTTTCTTCTGTTGTTAGTCTGTGGACAATTTTTATTATGAAATTCTGTTAAATTATATTAAATACATTGTTCTGCCTCTATTGAAATGATCCTCTGCTTTTTTTTTCTCTTCTGTTATATCTATATCAATGCATGAAAGGGGGACTTTAATAGATTAATGCCAAAGAATGTGTAGAATTTGGATATTGACTGGAAAAAAATTGTGTATAATAGGGTGATCAGACAGTCCCGATTTTGGCGGGACAGTCCCGCTTTTCAACAATTTGTCCCTCATCCCGGCGTTTTAAAAAAGTCCCGATTTTTGGAAAGAATGCACAAACGGGTGGGAGAAGAAGAAGGAAATATACGGTTTCAGCTGCCATATGGCTATTTCGCCAAAATATGAGTTTTATATTATTTTTGTTAATTTTATAATTTTAAACTGTAATAAATAATTGCTGGGAAGTGATTATGGAGAACTGTTTATCAAAGTTTGCCTTGTTGTCAGGCCCTGCCCTGCACCGTCCCCTGCCCCGCGCCCCCGCTCGCCCCCAGGTCCACCTCCAGCCATGTTGTCCCGCCTTACAGATGTTAAAATCTGGTCACCCTATATAACAATGACTTTCAGGCTGGAAGTGGTGGCTCATGCCTGTAATCCTTGCCTCTGGGAGGTGTAGGAGAGAGGATTCCTTGAGTTTAGGAGTCAGAGACCGGCCTGAGCAGGAGCTAGACCTTGGCTTTATCAAAAATAAAATAATTAGCTGGGCATTGTGACTGGAGTCTGTAGTCCCAGCTGCTTGGGAAGCTGATGCAGAAGGATTTTTCTGGGAATTTGACATTGTGGTGAGCGAGGCTGATGCCACGGTACTTTAGCCTGGGCTACAGAGTGAGATTATATCTCAAAAATATATATATATTAGAATAATAGACTTTGGGACAAATGGAAAAACTTAAAAATCTGCTAGATATGAATTTATAAAAAGAATTACTATTAACAATTATTATAATGCACTGCGATTATGTAAGAAGTGCATTGTTTTTATTTATATGTATAAATTAAAGAGAGTTGAAGTGATATGGTGACTAAATTTTCTCTTCAACCACTTCTTAAAAAAATACAAAATACGAAAAAAAATAGGCAAACTTGGACAAAGTCTTGAGAGTTATTAACTTTGGACAATAAGTATGTGTGGAGTCATTAATTTTTTTTTTTTTTTGGAATATGTGAAAATTCCTTTAGGCTTAAAGGAATTAGAATAAGTAACAAGAGTATCATTTTCTAGTATCTATGATTTTATAGTTTTGACATATAAATGCATGTAAATATTATATTGCATATAAATATTACCCAGCCTCTACCACCTACTCTTGTAAATCTATCTCAAGATTCAATCATTAGACACTGTATCTATGTATTAATTAATAAAAATAAAAAGCCAAGTATAAAAATTCCACAAAAAGGTGTATCATTGTCTATGTATATGTTAGATAATCACTCATTTTACTTGCCAAGAACTCTTTATATTTTGGGGTTCATTTTGAAATATAAACTATCCAGTTGTATGAATGCACACCTGTCTTTTATTAGATTTAAATAATTATCTTATTTATGAATGCCTGATTTTCCCCCAGGAATTTGCTTTTGAGAGTACTGTGATAGAAACATCCTTACACTTTTCTCAAGGAGCACATGTAAATCATTTCCCTGAGCACAGCCACTCTAAATTGCTAGAGGAGGACACTTTTAAGTTTATGATTATGAGATCATGTTAAATTCTAGCACCAAACTTTTTCAAGGTAGGTATATTATTTTCACTACCATCAGTAAAGGATGAAAACTGACACAGTCCCAGACAGTTATTACTGTGTGTTTAATTTTATTTATAATATTTTTGGCCATTAAAATGAGCATATAATATTATCTCATGTGTTTTTTTCTTTCTTAGAACACCAATAATGTTCATATACTTTGATCATCATAGTTTCTGTTTTTTTAAGATACCTAACTATGCCACTTTTTTCTTGGACTAACTAAACTTATCTTATAGGTCTTTATAATTCTTAATATATTCTAGATGTTAACCTATTTTGATTATGCATATTGCAAAAATTTTCCCTAGGTTATAATAAGTATTTGTTGAATAAACATTAGATTAAACTCTTTATTCAAATACAAGATTTTGCACCTAGTAGCTGTGTAAATGTCACTGAGACATTCAATTACTCTGAATTTTTAACTCCTGTGTTTAATGCTCATTATTTACATAGTCATCATGTTTGACTTTACCATTCAGTTTTATGATAAACTGAGATAGTGTAGGAAGTGAAAATCCTGATATACAAGTGAATCATTATTTGTCTTATGAAAAATAAATAGAAATAGGCAGATAGATAAACTGATTGACAGATGGCTACATACATACATATTATAGACACACTCAGATGGATCAAATGATCAACACAGAAGATATATAAATTAGATAAATGATAAGTAGGTATAGACACATTTTAAGAGTAAAAGAAATCCTATCCTATAGCATATCTACCATTTGACCAATGTACCCTAGGTCAGATAATAGTTCTTTGATATCATAATGAAACAATGTTTTTCTGGAAATAATATTTTGTTAATTTTAACCACAAAAGAGTTTGATACAACATTTTAGCTTCATCCAAGCTTACATACGGATAAAAATTTATTATCTTATTTGTGTCAATTATTGGCTATACAATTTTTGCTGGCTCCTTCAGCCAAAGAAATACACCTATGACCATGTAGAAAGGTTCAGTACATCCTAAGTCCAGTCACTGAATGGAACTAATACCACATAACTGACCTAAGAGGAATTCACCTTCGAACAAATTGTATAAAATTATATTTCCTTAAGTCATCTTCAATTTTGTATCAAAGCATTACAAAAAAACCTCATATTTTATAATTTAGGAGATTAGGAATATACTAATTTTTGTAATAAGATCTACAAATATATTTAGAGATTTATATAGATAATGAAGTTTTAATATATAAACATGGAAATATATAAAAATATACTTTTGAGCTTAATATGAAGAGCTTATTGTTTAATAAAAGTTACATTATACTACCAAATGAATTATGTCATATTCATTTTACAATTTGGTTTTGGAATTTTGTCAAAACTGGATAGTCATACTGTGCAAATCCAGCTCAAAGGTAACTGATAATTGCTGAAAATTAGACCTAATCCAGAAAAAAAAAATACCATTGATGATAAATGCACCATCTACATTAGAAATCTGCTACTCCTTTAGCTATGTTAATATTTTCTATAACATTTGAGAAACTTGTTCTCATGCTCAGATTATAATGATTTAAACAAAAGTATTCTGTATGTTTTTTTCTACTGCTACCAGCCTTCCCATATCTTGCAAAAATTCTGTCAGATTTGTGAGAAACGTGAAAAATTTAAAAATGCATGTTTGATACCTTTCCATATAATGGTCATAGAATGAAAATGGAAAACATTTAAATATAGAATAAAAAAATACTGCCACATCCAAATACACCTTAGGCTACAGAAACTTTAGTAGGAGAGTCATTTTCTCCAACAACCCATAGGACACAGGCACACTGGAGTGGAGAATACAGTGTTGTGTTGTCACATACATAATACAGATTCCTCTGTTTACAATCCTGGAAATTAATCCAAAGAGCCCTGTCTCAGCTATCAGAGCTGTATAACAAGTTGCCCCAAAACTTAGTAGCTTAAAATCACATTTATTTTGCCCATAGCAGTTTATTTTTGCTGTACTCAGTGTTACCGGAGCTTGGACAAGGGGGCTGGCATGTTCTGAAGGCATGATGAGAATCCGTGAGAACCGGGGAGGATGTGACACCACCCAGGCAGCTTTCTCTATCTCTAGGTTGCCCATTCGTGTTTCTCTCCAGCATAAAGGGCTGAGTGCAGCTAAATTTCCTCTGTGATGACTCAGGGCTCCTCAAACACTGAGAAAGACATGATGGCTATGTTAGCCAGTTGGATGAGAGTTTTCCAAACTGCATATGGAAGCAACACACTGTATCCTATGATAGAATTAATGTACACAATTATGATCTAATTAGAAAATAAATAAATAAATGAATAAAAAGAAAAAAGTCAGACAGCCTTAGAAATCACATACCATCACTTCCTTCACCATATATTGGTCAAAGCAGGTAGCAAAGTTTACCCACTCCAAGGATCAAAAATACATCCCTCCACCTCCCAACAGAAGAGTGTCAACATGACATTATCAGAGTAGGAGAGATGGGTCATGTGAGACAGAAGGTTCTTGAATTACAATGGAGTTCCCCTCTCAATAAACCAATTTTCAATTAAAAATATAGTATCTGGGAAATGCACTTTAGAATATTTTCAGCTTAGAATGGGCTTTGTAGGATGCAACCCCATAATAAGTCTAGTAGTTTACAGAATGCTCATTGCTTTGACACTACAGTAATGTTGAAAAATAATTTGAATCATAAACATAACTCTGTGTGTATGGGTGTGTATGTGTGCACACATCCTTGGGAAATATTATCTTCCT